>WYDK02000001.1:6728037-6749744 GCA_009867345.2 Toxicodendron radicans
CCCCCTACAGCCCGCATTCATGACGTTTTTCACATTTCACAATTAAAGAAGGTAACCACTCCTCCAGCTAATGCTCTCCCTCTGCCACAGTTTATAAATAGTGATATGGAACTTCAAGTGGAACCAAAACAAGCTCTACGCAAAAGGCGTTTACTTAATGGCGATTACGAAATTCTCATCAAATGGAAGGACTTGCCCTCCTGCGACAACACTTGGGAATCTTTTACCCACATTTGCCATCAGTTTCCAGCCTTCCACCTTGAGGACAAGGTGGCACTTCTGGCGGAGGGTAATGATGGACCCAGCCTAATTAATCAATATTGCCGTAGAGCAAATGATGGGCAAAAAGGGTATTGTGTTGAATGACAGTTGTCCAGGTTGTTAGGATTGTGTCTAGTGTCAGATTAAATGGAACAAAGGCTGTAATTGGCAGGCATTGAGAATATTATTGGGAGTTTGTTTGGGAGGTACTGGCCCTCGAAGACCAGTGGGTGTGTGGGAGTTGTTATCTTTGTTTTCTTCTTTCATTTCCTGTTTAATTCCTGTTTCATTGAATTCATCAAATTTCATTTTCCCTTCTTGTTTTCTGTATTCATACAAAGTCTCTGCTGCTTGGTTGTGTTTCTCTTGTGGAGTGTGTGTGAACTGCTGGTTGTTTGAGATTGTTGAGGGTTGTGTTGGGATTGAGCCGAGGGCTCCATCAGAATGTTTGGAAGCCAATCTGTACTTTTCATTTTCTTCACTGCACTTTTCTTATTTGTCAAATTGCTGCTCATTTCCTTCCTTAAAGCATCACATTTAATGTTTTTGAAGGCTGTCTTCCTAATTTTGGATATATTGTATTGCTGCAGGCAGTTTTAAATTTACAGGTCCCTGTGGAGCATTCAAAGGAAGTTAGTGACTGTAAAAATTTGATTAAGACCTTGGTCATGGGTAATTGATCCTTTTCTATTATTTCATCTTATTTCCTTTTAATGCAATACTGGGTACTAAGCATTGGAAATTCGTAAAACCTGTAATGCTTGCCACTCTCAATTAAATCTTCTTTATTCCATTGTTAATGATTTCTTGTCAAAACTAACCAATCTTTGGCTGGATTCATTTGCAGGAATGAAGACTATTATATGGAGCATCACTCATGCACATTTGCCCAGACCACAGGTTTTTCACTAATTTAATGTTTGTATTCCTCATGTCAGTTGACCTTAATTTCCTTGTAACATTTCTGCTTTCTTAGGTTGCTCCTCCCACTCACGGAACTCATCAACATGTGCTTGGTTCATCTTCATCTAACTTACCAGCACCTAAAGCATTCAAAGGGATGAGGGAAGATGAGGTATTTTTCATAAGATGATTGGTTTTAATAAAGGTTTCCTTGTGGGATTAGCTTTGTCTGAGTTTGAATTTGGGCAGGTGTGGAAAGCCTCTGGTGTCTTAAAGAGTGGTGTGCATTGCTTGGCTCTCTTCAAGGAGAAGGAAGAGGAGAAAGAAATGCTTAATCTCTTTTCCCAGATTTTGGCTATTATGGAACCTCGAGATCTCATGGACATGTTCTCGTTGTGTATGCCTGAGCTTTTCGAGTGCATGATTTCCAACACTCAGCTTGTTCATATATTTTCCACCCTTTTACAAGCTCCTAAAGTGTACCGGCCTTTTGCAGATGTTTTGGTTAATTTTTTTGTTAACAGTAAACTCGATGTCTTGCAGCACCCAGATTCACCTCCAGGAAAATTGGTCTTGCATCTCTTTCGGTGTATATTTGGTGCTGTTGTTAAAGCCCCTGCAGATTTTGAACGTATATTGCAGCCTCATGTGCCAGTTATAATGGAAGTTTGCATGAAAAATGCCACTGAAGTTGATAAGCCTCTTGGTTATATGCAACTTCTTCGAACAATGTTTAGAGCACTTGCTGGATGCAAATTTGAACTCTTATTGCGTGACTTGGTTCCTTCTTTACAACCCTGCCTAAATATGCTATTAACAATGCTTGAGGGTCCAATGGGGAATGATATGGGGGACCTCTTGCTGGAACTTTGCTTAACCTTACCTGCTCGGTTAAGTTCGTTGTTACCATACCTTCCGCGTCTGATGAAGCCTCTGGTTTTATGTCTCAATGGAAGTGATGAACTAGTGAGCTTAGGTCTAAGAACACTGGAGTTTTGGGTGGATAGTTTGAATCCTGATTTTCTAGAGCCTAGTATGGCTAACGTGATGTCGGAGGTGATTTTAGCCTTATGGTCTCACCTGAGGCCTGCACCCTATCCTTGGGGTGGAAAAGCATTGCAATTGCTTGGCAAGTTAGGCGGTCGTAACAGAAGATTTCTCAAGGAGCCCCTTGCACTAGAATGCAAGGAGAATCCAGAGCATGGGCTGCGCTTGATTCTTACGTTTGAGCCCTCAACTCCTTTCTTAGTGCCACTGGATCGATGTATAAATCTTGCTGTAGCAGCTGTTATGCACAAGAATGGTGGCATGGATGCTTTCTATCGAAAGCAGGCTTTGAAATTTATTCGTGTTTGCTTGGCTTCTCAGCTTAATTTGCCAGGAAATTTTGTTGATGAGGGGTACACGCCGAGACAGTTGTCATCATTGTTAGTTTCTAGCCCAGATATATCTTGTTCCAGGCAGGAGACATCAGAGTTGAAGGTGAGTTGAATGTAGAACTATCTTGCTGAAAATAGTACCTGTTAGCAACTTAGTGGATTGCGTATTTGAAGCACACCATGTATATGCTTTCTGTATCTTATGTTTTCTGGTTGTGTAAAGTTCAAAATTTTATTATATAGGTTTGGAAAGTACTAAGGAATATCATCTGCATGCATTTGCAGCTCTCACGTTGTAGTTGTATGTTTTCACTTGGTAATTGTTGTATCTTCTTCAAATAGTGCATGGACTGGGCTAGAGACTCGTTGAACTCTTAGAATATCTTGTATTGATGACAAACTTTATTATTCACCTATCGTTTGAAAGTGCCAAGATATTACATGTTATTATCTCTGTATTTAATATCATGCATTCTCTAGCTTTTGATCTGTTGTCCTATTTTTTCTTTTATCTGTCAGCCTTTTTTCTTAAATATTTGTGGGCTTTGTAACAAATCACTGAAACATATCTGTAGCATTATGTCATGATAAATATTCTGCTACTTGAAATTGGTGGATTGTTGTTGCAGACTGATTTAGGTGTGAAGACGAAGACCCAGCTTATGGCAGAAAAGTCTGTTTTCAAGATTCTATTAATGACTGTCATTGCTGCAAGTGCAGAACCAGATCTTAATGACTCCAAGGATGATTTTGTTGTGAATGTCTGCCACCATTTTGCAATTATATTTCACATTGATTATACCTCAAGTAATGCTTCAATTCCTACTGCTGGGCTTGGGGGGCCAATGCTGTCCTCAAATGGAAACGTTAGCACCAGGTCTAAAAATAGCACTGCTTCCAACCTAAAAGAGTTGGATCCTTTGATATTTTTAGATGCTTTGGTTGATGTGCTGACAGATGAAAATAGGCTCCATGCAAAAGCTGCTCTTAATGCTTTAAATGTGTTTGCTGAAACACTGCTGTTTCTTGCTCGCTCAAAGCATGCCGACATGCTGATGTCAAGAGGAGGCCCGGGTACTCCTATGATTGTCTCCAGTCCATCAATGAATCCTGTATATTCACCACCTGCTAGCGTGCGCATACCAGTTTTTGAGCAACTTCTGCCCCGTCTTTTGCATTGTTGTTATGGAAGTGCATGGCAAGCACAAATGGGAGGTGTTATGGGACTAGGTGCATTGGTTGGAAAGGTTACTGTTGAGACTTTGTGCCTTTTCCAAGTTAGAATTGTTCGGAGTCTGGTGTACGTGCTTAAAAAGCTACCTATTTATGCTACCAAAGAGCAGGAAGATACAAGTCAGGTTCTTACACAGGTTCTTCGAGTGGTGAATAATGTGGATGAAGCAAACAGTGAGCCGCGTAGGCAAAGTTTTCAAGGAGTAGTTGAGTTTCTTGCTTCAGAGTTATTCAATCCTAATGTATCTATTACCGTGAGAAAGAATGTGCAGTCATGTTTGGCCCTTTTGGCTAGTCGGACTGGTAGTGAGGTGTCTGAGTTGCTTGAGCCTTTATATCAACCTTTGCTTCAGCCTCTTATAATGCGGCCATTGCGGTCAAAAACTGTTGATCAACAGGTATATATCTCCTTAAGTATGCATATATGTAATTTAGTAGTTTTCTTTACTTATTTTGTTGGCTTTCTCATAGGTTGGAACAGTTACAGCTTTAAATTTCATTTTAGCATTGAGGCCTCCTCTTCTCAAGTTGACTCAAGAATTAGTGAACTTTCTCCAAGAAGCATTGCAAATAGCGGAGGCTGATGATACTGTGTGGGTTGTGAAGTTTATGAGCCCCAGAGTGGCCACATCATTAACTAAACTCAAAACAGGTTGCATTGAGCTACTCTGTACTACAATGGCATGGACAGACTTTAAAACACCAAATCATTCTGATCTGCGTGCTAAGATAATTTCCATGTTTTTCAAGTCTTTGACCTGTCGAACACCAGAAATTGTTGCTGTTGCAAAGGAGGGTCTACGACAGGTTTGTTGAGTGTCTGTAGTTGTCATATACATTTGACAGACATATATAATTACATATAATGGTTGCTGTTGTATTGAACTATTAAAATGCTTGTGATATCTAATTCTGTATAATTTTTTTATGTATGCATTTACTCATATAGACATGAAAAGCAACTACAGCTACTACATCTTACTGCATAGTATTTCAACAGAATGTATAATGTCATCATATCTGTACCATAAACATGTACCAGAATGTACTACATTTCCATGTAGCTCTGGACTTATCTCTTTGGATAGTAATTTTCTTATTGCAGTTCTGAGAGGAGTTGTCTGCTTTCATCTTATAGCATATTTTTGTTTTCATCAAGATATCTTGATCATTATGAATGGTTCTGCAAATTAGATTGACCATATGATTTCTACCAATTTTCTATCGTTTTATTTTATTTTTAAAGTTGTTACTAGTCTTATGTTTAGTTATACTTTTAATATCTGTTAGTATATATTTCATTTTTTGTTAAGGTCATTAATCAGCAAAGGATGCCCAAAGAACTTCTTCAGAATAGCCTCAGGCCTATATTAGTCAACTTGGCAAATACCAAGAATCTCAGCATGTCTCTTTTGCAAGGTTTGGCCCGCCTGCTTGAACTGTTGTCCAATTGGTTTAATGTTACCTTGGGTGGAAAGTTGTTAGAGCACCTTAAGAAATGGTTGGAGCCTGAAAAACTTGCTCAGAGTCAGAAATCATGGAAGGCTGGTGAAGAGCCCAAAATTGCTGCAGGTACCATGTCTAACTTGTGTCTTGTTATAGCAGTGTGGTTAACTTGTTTAGATGTGCACGTATTAATGAGATCATAGTTATGTTTCTTTTTCTTTGCAGCTATTATTGAACTTTTTCACTTGCTTCCTCAAGCTGCATCAAAATTTCTTGATGAACTTGTAACCTTAACCATTGATTTAGAAGGGGCTCTTCCCCCAGGACAATTCTACAGCGAGATTAATAGTCCATATCGCCTTCCACTTACAAAATTTTTAAATCGATATGCAACACTTGCTGTTGATTATTTTCTTGCTCGATTAAATGAGCCAAAATACTTTAGACGGTAAGCTTATGATGCTCAATTGAAGTTGTTAACATATTTACTAGCATATCAATGAGATTTGTAAGAATTCTTCCTATTCTCTCATTTTCTTGCCCCTTCTGTTCCAACATCTAGGTTTATGTATGTAATACGATCAGATGCTGGCCAACCGTTGAGAGACGAACTTGCAAAGTCCCCACAAAAGATACTTACAAGTGCCTTTCCTGAATTTATGCAAAAACCAGATGCAACAACTACTGGATCTTCAACTCCACCTGCTACTTTAATGGGGGATGAAGGCCTCACTGTTCCACCACTTGATAGTTCTAATCAATCGTCTGCAGCCCCTGCTGCAGCATCAGATGCTTATTTTCAGGGTCTTGCACTCATCAAAACATTAGTGAAGTTAATACCTGGCTGGTTGCAGAGTAATCGTATTGTGTTTGATACTTTGGTTCTTCTCTGGAAGTCACCAGCAAGAATATCTCGTTTGCACAATGAGCAAGAGCTCAACTTAGTACAGGTAAAGTCATTCACTATTTAGGCTTGATTTAGTTTTAAATTTATTACCTTAGGATCTGCTGTGAGTTTACACTAATTTTTTCATTTTTCCAGTAAAATGTTTGTGTGAGTCAATTAATATGTGGTCCTGGTTCTTTTATATTCTTGATTCTCATGTGCAGGTGAAAGAAAGCAAATGGCTCGTCAAATGCTTCTTGAATTACTTACGTCACGACAGAACTGAAGTGAATGTTCTCTTTGATATCCTTTCTATCTTCTTGTTTCATACTCGCATTGATTACACCTTCTTGAAAGAGTTTTATATAATTGAGGTAATTAAATCTTCAGTAATCATATTTTCAGTTTTGAACTTGTACTAGTTTGTTGGTGTCAGTGTAACAAATTGTTACTCTCTTTAGGTTGCAGAAGGTTATCCCCCCAACATGAAGAAAGCACTTCTCTTGCATTTTTTGAACCTATTCCAATCTAAACAACTTGCTCATGACCATCTGGTGATTGTGATGCAAATGCTCATTCTTCCAATGTTAGCTCATGCATTCCAGAATGGCCAAAGTTGGGAGGTTGTTGACCCTAATATTATAAAAACAATCGTTGACAAACTTCTTGATCCTCCAGAAGAGGTGATCTCCCAATTGTGCAATTTGAATTTGTTTATTGCAATTATTTTAGCAGTTTTTCTGTTTAGATTTATATAATGTCGTCACTTATATATTGATTATTCTTTGCCTTTAATTTAAAAATAATCTCTATTTCTTACATAGGTTTCTGCTGAATATGATGAGCCATTGAGGATAGAACTTTTGCAACTTGCTACGTTACTTCTTAAGTATCTCCAGAATGATCTTGTTCATCACAGGAAAGAACTTATCAAATTCGGTTGGAATCATCTCAAACGGGAAGATAGTGCTAGTAAGCAGTGGGCATTTGTCAATGTGTGCCACTTCTTGGAGGCCTATCAGGCCCCAGAAAAAATTATTCTCCAGGTAACTTGCAATGATGCATGGACAAATAGATCTATAAACTTGATATCTATTTAATTGTTTTCACTAGTTACAGCCTTGTCAGCAAGTTCTTGATCACAACAGCAATTTATGTTTTATTTGGCATCCATTGTCAGATCCTAGGAATTTGTGTTGCCTGCAATTTTTTCTTGTTACTAGCAACTTATCTTCTGTGGAATACTTTTTGCTTGTACCATATTGGACTAGTTAAAGCTGCCAGATGTGCAACTACGGTGCCTGTAATTCCTAAGTTTTTTTCCTTTTAAAAGTATGCATGTACAGCTTAATGCTACACATGGCTTTGTGATAGTTAATTAATTTGAGTGAACTATGTAAAATTCTGGAGTACTTGAGTGTTTTAACATGTCTTGTGTTGCTGTCAAATCAACATATTTTCAATTGAGTACCTCTTCAGCATAGTTGAGTTCAAAAGTTGCTCATGAAATTATTGACTCCTTGATCATTCGCTTATTATTTTCTCATACTATTAGTAAAAATATACTGATGTGGGTTTGAAAATCAGGTTTTTGTTGCACTTCTTAGAACCTGCCAGCCAGAGAATAAATTGTTGGTCAAGCAGGCCCTTGATATACTAATGCCAGCTTTACCAAAAAGGTTGCCTCTTGGGGATTCTCGAATGCCAATTTGGATACGATACACCAAAAAGATTTTGGTTGAGGAGGGCCACTCGATTCCTAATTTGATTCACATTTTCCAGCTCATTGTACGTCATTCAGATCTCTTCTACAGCTGCAGAGCACAATTTGTACCTCAGATGGTGAATTCTCTTAGCCGACTTGGATTGCCATTTAATACTGCGGCGGAAAACAGGCGCCTAGCCATTGAACTTGCTGGATTGGTTGTCAGTTGGGAAAAACAAAGGCAAAATGAAATGAAAGTGGTAACTGATAGCGATGTCCCCAACCAGATGACGGATGGATTCAATCCTGGCTCTGCCGGCACTGACCCGAAACGTCCAGTTGATGGATCTACATCTTCTGTTAAAGTAGAACCTGGTCTTCAATCCCTATGTGTCATGTCACCTGGTGGTGCCTCATCAATCCCTAACGTAGAAACACCGGGATCTGCCGGCCAACCTGATGAAGAATTCAAGCCAAATGCTGCTATGGAAGAAATGATTATCAATTTTCTTATCAGAGTGAGACTTCCTTTCCAATTGTGATTTTATTTATAGTAAGATGTAGTTGAGATGCCAGATTATAGTTTACAATTTTTTGGAGTCTGCTTTCACATTATTATCTTTTTACAAATCCAAAGCTGTCTGACTCAATGATGATTTGCTTGATTCCTGCTTCTTGGAAGTAAATTGCTTTGATTTTGTTGTATGAGTACAACATTGCTTAGAATTATTTGTGGTATATTTCTATATCCCCGCCTTATTTATCAAAATCCCGAACTCCTGGTTCTTCTTTTATTTTACATAATAATTATAAAATAATTTTTAGTCCAGTTTTGGCTTCTTCAGGTTAGGAAATGCTAACAATGCAATTTTCTGAAAGATTATGGCAGATTGTTCTCTTCATTTATCATACTTGCATGACCAGATCTTTTTGTGTTGAAGCTTCGAATTCATCTTGTTCTGCCTCACTTCTTGTGGAAAGGGTTGTTTTGTTATTTTTATTTTGAGGTATTGAGTTAGTGGAGTTTTTGATGAAGAAAGCCATTTTTCTTGTCTGTCTGAAAAACAGGTGGCATTGGTCATAGAGCCCAAGGACAAGGAAGCAAGTATTATGTACAAGCAGGCTTTGGATCTACTTTCACAAGCTCTGGAGGTGTGGCCAAATGCCAATGTTAAGTTTAATTATTTGGAAAGGTTGCTGAGCAGTATTCAACCAACTCAGTCAAAGGACCCTTCCACAGCTCTGGCACAGGGATTGGATGTCATGAATAAGATCCTGGAGAAGCAGCCACACTTGTTCATTAGAAATAACATCAATCAGATATCTCAGGTATGTTCCCTTATAAATTAGGCCTTTGATTTTCCCCAAGTTTCTCTGCAGTTACCTAAATTTTCACATTTATCATTATTTTTATATTTTTCAGATTCTTGAACCTTGCTTCAAGTATAAAATGTTAGATGCTGGAAAGTCGTTGTGCGCCTTGTTGAAGATGGTCTTTATTGCTTTCCCTCTAGATGCAGCAAGCACACCACCTGATGTAAAGCTTTTGTGTCAGAAGGTCGACGAGCTAATACAGAAGCATATAAATATGATTACAGCTCCTCAGACCTCGGGTGAAGATAACTCTGCTAACTCAATTAGCTTTGTGCTGCTTGTCATCAAAACCTTGACAGAGGTGCAGAAGAACTTCCTTGACCCTTCACTCTTTGTTCGTATCTTCCAACGTCTGGCACGAGATATGGGATCTTCAGCAGGATCTCATCTGAAACAAGTATGTTAATGCTACACACACACACATATATATATATACAATTTACTCTCTTATCAAATTCTTATGAGGCTTCTAGTTTTTGTCTGTTAACATTTTCCTACTGATGCCCTTTATGATAATGTTGATGGTGAGGATGAATATGTTGTTGGTCTTTGATGGTAATGTGTTTTTTGCTACTTATATTTCTAGAATTTCACTTAGGGTGCGTTTGATTCGGGGTATTAAAAGATTACCGGGATTATCCCGGTAATCTATCTTTCAATCTGGTCATTACTACATTTGTTTACCAAGTAATAAAAGATTCCGGTAATCTTTCAATACCAATAAAGGGCGTTTGGTTCAGGGAATGTTAGATTACTGAGAATGTTAGATTAAGGGGAATATAGATTACTTGAAATATTACTGGGAATCTTAGATAAATTGTGTTTGGTTGAAAGGTTTTGGGATGTGGGTATATTATATTAATATGTTTGGTTGGATGTAATAAATGAGTAGATATGTTAGGTAAAGACTTAATTGTCCCTATTTATAAATATTATTATTTAATTATTTATTATATTATTATTTTATAATATATATATTACATTTAATTTAATCCTACTACTTAGAAACTTAACAATCAGACCCCTATAATAAAATTTTAAAAAATCACAAAAGCCCCCCACCCTCACCCAGCCACTGTCACCGCCGTCAGCCATCATCGTCCGGGCACTTGCTCGGCCGGAAACGATCGGCCTTGTTCTGCTATTCCCATTTCCGGCCCTATCTATGGCCGTAGCGATGCAAATCTGGTCGGAAACAACCAGATCTATTCCGGCCTTTTCCGTCCAGATCTGTTGATCTGGCCGTTAAAGGCCATGGACCTGGCCGTTAACGGCCAAATCAACAGATCTGGACAGAAATGGCCGGAATAGATTTGGCCGTTTTCGGCTAGATTTGCATCGCTACGGCCATTTTCGGCCATAGATAGGGCCGGAAATGGGAAGACCGTTAACAGCCGGTCATTTCTCGTCCAGCAAGTTATTTTAACATACCCACCAATTTAACTTTATCTAACCAAACACTCTTATTAAAGATTCTCAGGGGGCGTTTGGTTGGAGGTATGCTTCATTACTGAGGTTAAGTTATCCTATATTACTTACATTACCATATTTGTTTGCCAATTAATATAGGATTTCGGTAATCTTTCATTACTAATAGTTAAATTTAGGTGGTAATCTGATTACCTCCAAAACATATGGTATTCTAAGATTACTAAGTAATCTCATTTGAAGTTACAAAATTATCCCTTATTAATAAAAATTTAGGACCAAAATGCCCTTATTATTTAAAATAATTACAAGACATTTATATTCTTATAAACTTAATATTTAAGACTAATTTGCCCTTAGATTTAAAAATAATTACTCCTCAACCCAACCCCCCCACCCAACCCAGCCACTGTCGGCCACCGTCAGCCACCGCCGGTGGCCATTAAGTGCCATGGATCTGGTCGTCATGAAATCTGGCCAGAAACGATCTGGCCATTTCTGGCCGTCAATCTGGCTGGAAATGGCCAAACGCCGGCCGTGTGCCGGGACATCAACGGCCGCCGGCCACCGGCGGTGGCTGACGACGGCGGATATTGGCTGGGTGGGGTTGGGGTTTTTTGTAAATTTTTAAAATTAAATTATGGGGGTGTTTTTTATAGATATATATATGTAGGGATTAAATGATGATATAAAATAATAATATAATAATCATATTTAAAAGTAGGGCAATTAAGTAATTTATATAATATACCTATTAATTTATAATACCCACTAAACATATTCATCTAATATACTCACAATCTTAAACCTTCCAACCAATCATATTTCATCCAAGATTCCCAGTAATCTTTCAAGTAATCTATCCTCCTTTTAATCTAATATTTCCAGTAATCTAATATTCCTTGAATCAAACGCCCCCTCAAGGTAATTTAACATTCCCAGTAATCTAACATTCCCAGTAGTAAAACATTCCCCGAACCAAACGCACCTTTAGGGTAAAATGTGATGCCAGACATGACCAGTAAATGCTGGAAAATTTCAAATATTTCTGTAATTTATGAGATTCTGCTTTCTGTTAATTTGACTTTTTTTTTTTTTTTTGTCATGCGCCATAGGATTTATTCTGTCTTAACAATTAGGCTGCATTTATACTACATCTAATTCTCCTGTTTCTTCTGCATGCATTTATCGTTGTTTTTCCAAGATGATACTACTGTGTTTTCTGTTGCTTCTTTATGCACTGATCTGATCATTTGATTCTTTTTCGGGTCAAGTGGAGTTAATAGCAGGGATTCTAGTCTTCATGTTAGTTAAACATCATGTAATGAGGTCATGATCCTGCAATATAGGTTCTGTTATAGTGATGCTGTTTGAAGGGTGCTTTTGGTTGATTTAGGTTTCATTTTTTAGAAAATTGAACTCCATAGTATGTTTGGAAGGACAAGAATGGGGTGCACTTCTTTTCTCTAAAGTTCATTATATTTTGTTGTGTGGATTCCCTCGTCTCTTACCCATGTCCTCGAGTGCAACACAATTAATATCTGATCATGATTTTTGACCTTGTATGATGTACTGTTTTCCTTAATATCTCGGTTATGGATCTTATTTGCAATTGTCAATTCAACTGATGTCATGTCATCTTATTTTGTCCACTTATAATTTTTGTTCATATAAAGAAGTTTCACGTTCGAAAATGTCAAATTAAATGCCATGAACTAGTTTCTCCTTACAATCTTAGTACTGTAATAGTGTATTTCCGTTGTGATTTTGATCAGCATGACACTTGGTGTATGTTTTATATTTATTTTTCTTGAAATCCTTGAAGTAAGATATTCTTCACATCCAGGGTCAGCGAGCTGATCCAGATTCTGCTGTCTCTTCGTCACGTCAAGTGGCTGATGTTGGAGCAGTCATCTCAAATCTAAAATCTGTCTTAAAGCTTATAAGTGAGAGAGTCATGCTTGTTCCAGACTGCAAACGAACCGTGACTCAACTATTGAATGCCTTGCTCTCAGAGAAGGGTACTGATCCCAGTGTGCTGCTTTGCATACTTGATGTGCTGAAAGGGTGGATCGAAGATGACTTAAGCAAACCAGGCACATCTGGCCCATCTAGTGCTTTCCTCACTCATAAGGAAATATTGTCTTTTCTTCAGAAGCTTTCACAGGTTGATAAACAGAACTTCTCCCCCAGTGCCGTGGAAGAGTGGGACCGGAAATATCTTCAACTTCTTTATGGAATTTGTGCTGATTCAGATAAGTATGTGACTTGCTTTGAGTTCATTGTAATTATATTTGATTACAATACTCGTAACATGGTTGGTTGACTCCCAGATATCCTTTGGCTCTACGTCAAGAGGTGTTCCTGAAGGTTGAAAGGCAATACATGCTTGGTTTACGGGCAAAGGATCCTGAAATGAGGATGAAATTCTTCTCACTGTATGATGAATCTCTTGGGAAGACTTTGTTCATAAGGCTGCAGTACATTATCCAAATTCAGGACTGGGAAGCATTGAGTGATGTCTTCTGGCTCAAACAGGGACTTGATCTCATTCTAGCAATCTTGGTTGAGAATAAGCCTATTACACTTGCTCCGAACTCTGCAAGGGTTTTTCCACTTGTGGTTTCAGGTTCTCTTTCTGACAGTTCAGCAATGCAGCATCAGAGTACAGATGTTCAAGAGGGTCCTGATGATGCTCCTCTAACATTAGATAACCTTCTTCTGAAGCACGCACAGTTTTTGAGTGAAATGAGCAAACTTCAGGTTATTTGTTAAATTTATGTATTTACTTTTTAGGATCTTATTTGTAGTGTGACATTGTTCTAGTGCGGAACTTCATTTACCTTCATGAAGTCAACTATGTTTTTTATATGGAATCACAAGATTAATTTAGGCACTGTATTAGAAAGCATCTCTATCTAGATTTCTAATTTCTAATTAGGTTTTTGTTATTTATTTATTTGTCACTAGAGTTCATGGCTTGGCTTATATTCATGGCCCTAAGTTGTTTATAAGGAGACTTGGCCTTTCATAAACAGGCTTGTTGGAAGTTTGTTTATTTTGGATACACGTCATTTATCACATTTAAAGTTGACCTTGTTTCCTTCTTCCAGGTGGCTGATCTTATTATCCCATTGAGAGAGTTGGCTCACACTGATGCGAATGTTGCATACCATCTGTGGGTGTTGGTATTTCCCATTGTCTGGGTAACCTTACACAAAGAAGAGCAGGTTGCTCTAGCTAAACCAATGATTACTCTCCTGTCAAAGGATTATCATAAGAAGCAGCAAACGAGCAGACCAAATGTTGTGCAAGCACTTCTAGAGGGACTCCAGTTGAGCCATCCTCAACCTCGGATGCCAAGTGAACTCATTAAATACATAGGAAAAACTTACAATGCGTGGCACATAGCATTGGCTCTGCTTGAAAGTCATGTAATGTTGTTTATGAATGACACAAAATGCTCTGAGTCTCTAGCGGAGCTGTACCGTTTGCTCAATGAAGAAGATATGAGGTGTGGGTTATGGAAGAAAAGATCAATCACTGCAGAAACCAGGGCAGGACTTTCACTTGTTCAGCATGGTTACTGGCAGCAGGCTCAAAGTCTTTTTTACCAAGCAATGGTTAAGGCTACTCAAGGAACATATAACAATACCGTGCCGAAAGCTGAAATGTGTCTTTGGGAAGAGCAATGGCTTTACTGTGCTTGCCAACTTAGTCAGTGGGATGCATTGGTAGACTTTGGAAAGAGTATTGAGAATTATGAAATACTACTTGATAGCCTATGGAAATTGCCTGATTGGGCATATATGAAGGATCATGTAATCCCGAAGGCACAAGTGGAGGAAACCCCAAAACTTCGTTTGATTCAAGCCTTTTTTGCCTTACATGACAGAAATATAAATGGTGTAGGGGATGCCGAAAGCATTGTGGGGAAAGGTGTTGATCTTGCTTTAGAACAGTGGTGGCAGTTGCCTGAAATGTCAGTTCATGCGAGGATTCCTCTTTTGCAGCAATTCCAGCAGCTAGTTGAGGTTCAAGAATCTGCTAGAATTCTCACAGATATTTCCAATGGGAACAAGGGTTCTGGCAGTTCTGTTGTTGGGGTACATGGAAATCTTTATGCTGATCTCAAGGACATCCTAGAGACTTGGAGGCTGCGAACTCCAAATGAGTGGGATAATATATCTGTTTGGTATGATTTGCTTCAGTGGAGGAATGAAATGTATAATTCTGTCATAGATGCATTCAAGGATTTTGTGAACTCAAATCCACAACTTCATCATCTTGGTTATCGTGACAAAGCTTGGAATGTAAATAAGCTTGCTCGCATTGCTCGTAAGCAAGGCCTTTGTGATGTTTGTGTGACGATACTAGAAAAGATGTACGGCCATGCCACCATGGAAGTACAGGTATTAAATGCTATAAAGAATCTCTATGTCATCTGGGAAAGTATAAAAGAACTATTTTTCTCTTTGCCAAATGGTTGGCATCTTTGGAAGCCTCAAAATAGAATATTCTTTTACCAAGGGACAAGTAGTTATACTAATGATTCTAAGTTCTGTAATGGGATTTCTAGATTAGTAAATTTAATTTCATAATTTAATTAGGTATGAACTTTATGATGAGTTTGTAGTGTTAACTTGTCTTTAGTCATTTATTATGATTATCTAATTGCTGATTCTGTTGCATATTGCAGGAGGCCTTTGTTAAGATAAGAGAACAGGCAAAAGCTTACCTGGAGATGAAGGGGGAACTTAGCAGTGGGCTGAATTTGATCAACAGCACTAATTTGGAATATTTTCCTGTGAAACACAAAGCAGAGATTTTACGTCTCAAGGGGGATTTCCTGTTAAAGCTAAATGACACGGAAGGAGCTAATATTGCATATTCCAATGCTATTAGTCTTTTCAAAAATTTGCCTAAAGGGTGGATAAGCTGGGGAAATTATTGTGACATGGTAATCAAATTATCTACTTTTTCTTGCCTTCAGGTCAGCTGTGACGCAAACTTGGTACTGATCTGTTTTTTTTTATTTGTAACTACAGGCGTATAAAGAGGGCAATGATGAGGTTTGGTTAGAATACGCTGTTAGCTGCTTTCTTCAAGGTATTAAATTTGGTGTTTCTAATTCCAGAAGCCATCTTGCTCGTGTTCTATATCTTCTGAGCTTTGATACTCCCAATGAGCCTGTGGGTAGGGCATTTGATAAGTATTTGGAACAAATACCCCATTGGGTTTGGCTTTCTTGGATTCCGCAGCTACTACTTTCACTGCAGAGAACAGAAGCACCTCATTGCAAACTGGTCCTACTAAAAATTGCCTGTGTGTACCCACAGGTAGATTTCTTTACATATGTGTTATATATATATATATATATATACTAGGTGTTTTCATTTTTGTAAGCTTGATCCTCTCTTTTTTTGAACTATCAGGCTCTGTATTACTGGCTCCGCACATATTTGCTTGAACGCCGTGATGTTGCAAATAAATCTGAACTTGGTAGAATTGCACTAGCACAGCAAAGAATGCAGCAAAATGCCTCTGCTGCCAGTGCTGGTTCTCTTGGATTGGCTGATGGAAATGCAAGAGCGCAGAGTCAGAGTGGGGGTATTTTACCTTCAGACAACCCAATTAATCAAGCCACTCAATCTGGTGGGATTGGATCTAATGATAGTGGTAATTCTCATGGGCAAGAACCTGAACGGCCGACAACTGCAGAAAGTAGTGTGAACACATCCAATGATCAATCTGTGCAACAAAGTTCTTCTGCCACCAATGAAGGTGGTCAAAATGCAATGAGGCGTAATGGTGCTTTAGGTTTGGTAGCTTCTGCTGCCAGTGCTTTTGATGCTGCAAAGGATATAATGGAGACCCTCAGAAGCAAGCACACAAACCTGGCTAGTGAACTTGAGGTGAACTTTCGGTCCTGAATTTCTTGGTTTTCTCCAATAATGATTCATACTGTTTCTAGAAGATGCCATACTAGACAAGTGCAAATAACTGCTAGACCAGAAAATCAGACTTTGCTTTTTTGTCAATGTGAGGAAGAATAAATTTAGAAAACAAGAAACATGACTAGTGTATTTCTTAATTGCTCTTGATACTGACATCATTTTGCTTGATGCCACTGAAATTGATGAGATAACACTATGAAGTAGCTTTTAATGTGAGAGATTTCTTAATCTGTTTGCAGAGTTTACTTACGGAAATTGGTTCAAGATTTGTTACTCTGCCAGAGGAGAGACTTCTGGCAGTCGTAAATGCTCTGCTGCATCGTTGTTACAAGTATCCTACAGCTACAACAGCAGAGGTTCCGCAATCCCTAAAGAAGGAGCTCTCTGGTGTTTGCAGGGCATGCTTCTCTGCAGATGCTGTGAACAAGCATGTTGACTTTGTGAGAGAGTACAAGCAGGATTTTGAACGTGATCTTGATCCAGAAAGTACAGCTACTTTCCCTGCTACCCTCTCTGAGCTGACTGAAAGATTGAAACATTGGAAAAATGTTCTCCAGAGCAATGTTGAGGACAGGTTTCCAGCTGTGTTAAAACTGGAAGAGGAAAGCAGGGTTTTGCGTGATTTCCATGTGGTTGATGTAGAGATTCCTGGACAGTATTTTGGTGATCAGGTGAATTATATTAGTATTCAATTTCTGTCATCATGGTCAGTTGAGTTGTTCATAAGTCATGATGGTAAAAATTGAGTTGGAATTTTTTTTTGTTTTTAATGGCTGCTCTGTTGATAAAACTCCCTATATTTCCTAAGAAGAGGCCTATTAGATAGTTGGAAGTTAGACAACAATAACGGTGTATCCTTCATAGGTATTTGTTGTTATTCTTATTGAACTTTTCTATTCAACTTCTCAGGAAATTGCACCTGACCATACCATTAAGCTAGATAGGGTTGGATCTGATATACCAATAGTGCGAAGGCATGGAAGCAGTTTTCGTCGTTTGACTTTGATAGGCTCGGATGGCTCTCAACGACATTTCATTGTTCAGACATCGTTGACCCCTAATGCTAGAAGTGATGAACGAATATTACAGCTTTTCAGGGTGATGAACCAAATGTTTGATAAGCACAAGGAATCAAGACGCCGCCACATATGCATTCACACACCAATTATTATTCCTGTTTGGTCACAGGTGCTGTGCTTGCTTTTGTCAATATTTTATATCTTCTATTTTTCTTTTCTTTCTCTGAATGGATAAACATGGTGATAAGGAACCATATAAGAAGTCGGTGTAGCATGGGATGCATGCAGAATGTACCTTTGACCAAGATAATCATTCCCTTTTTATTTCCATGTTCATTCACTTGTATTTATTGAGTGGTGATTGCTGACTAGCCTGTACAGAGATTTCTGTAAAGATATTTTGTCTAATAATTGAAATGCTGCATGACCAGGTTCGCATGGTTGAAGATGATCTGATGTACAGCACCTTCCTTGAGGTGTATGAGAACCATTGTTCTAGGAATGACCGAGAGGCTGATCAACCTATTACTTATTTCAAGGAGCAGTTAAACCAAGCTATATCAGGCCAAATCTCACCTGAAGCTGTTGTAGATCTCCGTCTCCAAGCTTATAATGATATTACAAAGAATTTTGTGACCGAGAGCATTTTTTCACAGTACATGTACAAGACACTGCTGAGTGGTAATCATATGTGGGCTTTCAAAAAGCAATTTGCCATCCAGTTGGCCCTTTCAAGTTTCATGTCTTTTATGCTACAAATTGGAGGAAGGTCCCCAAATAAGATTTTGTTTGCTAAGAACACTGGGAAGATATTCCAGACAGATTTTCACCCAGCTTATGATGCAAATGGAATGATAGAGTTTAACGAACCAGTGCCTTTTCGTCTGACAAGGAACATGCAATCATTCTTCTCCCATTTTGGTGTGGAAGGCCTCATCGTGTCTGCAATGTGTGCTGCAGCACAGGCTGTGGTTTCATCTAAAGTAAGTTTTCTGGAAGTTGTTTCATTTAGCCAACCGATTTAGGCCACAGGTAGAATGTGGATTGGTTTATATTTTTTTGTTGCTATATTGCAGCAAAGCCAGCATTTATGGTATCAATTAGCAATGTTTTTCCGTGATGAGTTGCTATCATGGTCTTGGAGAAGACCACTTGGGATGCCTATGGCCTCTGTTGCTGGAGGGAGTAGTTTGAACCCTGTTGATTTCAAACACAAGGTTAGCACCAACGTGGAGAATGTTATTGGCCGGATTAATGGAATAGCTCCTCATTATTCTGAAGAGGTAATGCAAGTTTGGTTTTTCATACGAGTTGGCTAAATTTGGACATGTTTGGTGGTTTTTTATTTGATGACATCTCTTTTGTTTTGGCATTCAGGAAGAAGATGCCATGGAGCCACCACAATCGGTGCAGAGGGGCGTCACTGAGTTGGTTGAGGCTGCCTTGACCCCCAGGAACTTGTGTATGATGGATCCAACATGGCATCCATGGTTTTGATTGTAAATTGTCAATTACTTTTGCAATCGATATTGGATGTGATAACAAAATTTTGTATATAAGAATCTGAGGCAAGTTATTTAATAGAAAGTCAGTTTCTGCAAATTACTGAAGATGTTAGGGTTAGTTATGTATAATACTGCATTGCGTGGATGAAACACTAGGGACTTTGCTATTTTATTAGGGGATTAATGCATCATCTAATTAATTATTGACCAGTTGTTACTCCCCCAGTGACCAACCCTTGTACAATGTACAATCTCTTGAACTAACTTTTTAAAGCTTATTTGAAGAACCCAAATGAAACAAGCCCTGACCAGTACCGATAATATCTCTAATAATTGGACAAGGGAAATATTCATCAAATGGAATGAATAGCTTGAGATTTTAAAGGTGTTGTGAGTTTAAAAAACTATGAATGTCATTTTATAATTAATGAATTATATTTTCTTATTTTAAAAATATTATAGAAATCACCAATTGATCTCATGAGGTTTGACCTCTTATAGCCAAATAAATCCATCGAAGTCGGGTGTTAGAGCTGTGTCTCTAGTAATGGTGGAGGATGGTGTTACAGATGTGCCTTTGATAATAGTGTGGTGGGTTGTTTTAAGTTTTTATACATGTAAAAATTAACTAATTGTTGTAAATCATATGAACCCCACCACGTTTCAAGTTGGGGTTGGGGGGTTGATGGCTATAATATACCCCCCTCCCTTTCTTTCTTCATACTTTAATTTCAATAAGATCTCTCACTTCTCACACTTTGGCCCTTGTCTCCCCTCTATTTATTTTTTTATTCTCTTATCTAAGTTAATTGTTATATAACACGTTATCAGCATGAAGAATTCAGTTAATGTAACAATGCACCCCTATTGAAGATATGTATTTCAATTCTACACGTGTTCTTTAGTTTTTGTTTCTGCCTTTATGGTTATATTTATTTATTATTAATTAATACCGCCTTCATGATCAATGATTCTTTAATTACTACTTCTGCCTCTATGATCGGATTTATTTATTATTGATTAATACCACTTTCATGGTATGTTCTGTTTATCACTGTTGAATACAACATTTATAGTTTGATCTGTTTTTATTATATTTTCGATAACTAACATTAGTAACTATACTTTGATCTTATATTTGATAAATGAACTTGAAGTTCCATAAATAAATATTATTTTAAAACTTGAAGTTCTAAATATTGATTACAAGTATGAAGCTTGTAAGACCATCTCCAACCATAAACACCAAATTGGTGCAGAATCTGCACCAATTTTGTGCAACTTTTGGTGCAAATCACTATTTCATCTCCAACCTACTGCATCAAATATTGCACTAAAAAATATATTCTTTAGAATATTCTCTTTTTTTACTTTAATTTAATTCACTTTTCATCATTTTTTTAATTATATAATTATTACTAATTTTGGGTATATAAATATTATAATATAAATAATAATTAAATTAACTAAAATACAAATTAAAAATTATATAATCAAAATAATGATAATAATATGATAAAATTTAGTATATTGATTATTAAATGTAAAATCTGTTTTGAAAAAAAAAATTTATATAATTTTTTATTGGATGAACAGTGCTGCACCAATTTGGTGCAAAACTACAGTGTTGCACCAAATTTGGTGCAACAATTTGGTGCAACACTATTGCTTTGCACCATTTTGGTGCAAAACACCAATTTGGCGTCTCCTTGGAGATGCCCTAAAGCATAGATAAAAATGAACCTGAAGTTCCATATCATGAAAATTAAGTTCTGTAAACATCATCACTAATGTAAATTGTTAAGGATGGACTTCAAAACTGACACATTGATATCTAGTAATGGTGGAGACATTTATATAGTAGACAGTGCAACGACACATACCATCCTTTGGGATGGAAAATATTTTTCAGATTTGAAATTTACTAGGGCTAAAATAAATATCATATCAAGGTCCACAAACATAATTGAGGGCTCTGGAAGAGCAACACTCTTGTTAACTAGCGGAACTAAATTGAGTGTCCATGATGCTTTGTATTCTAGCAAATCCAGAAGAAAATTGCTTAGTTTCAAACATATACGACTCAATGGATACCATATTGAAACTTTAAGTGAAAATGATGGAGAGTTTATATACATCACTACTAATCCATAAGCATGTAAGGGAGAAACTTCTTGCTTTCTTATCAGGGTTATATTACACATTCCTAAAAAATATTAAAATCTACGCAATTATGAACCAGAAGTTCACTGATCCTAAATCTTCTAAAATTTGGCATGACCGTCTTGGTCACCCAGGATCTACTATAGTGCGTAGGATCATAGAAAACTTACATAGGCACCCGTTAAAGAACCTGAAGATTTTGTTGCCTAGTAAGGGTAGGAATGGGCCGGGCTTTACCCAAAACAATCATGTACATGGCCGGGACCGGGTCAGGGCCCAATTTTCATACCCGTCCTCGGGTACATGCCGGGGACGGGTATCTCCCTTGGCCCGACCCGGCCCAAATTAGGCCCGGATATATATATATATATATTTTGAATATTTATAAGATTTCATACAAAAACTTTTATATTTAGTTTTTTTAATGACATGATATTATGTTATTTTG
>WYDK02000001.1:6760630-6774825 GCA_009867345.2 Toxicodendron radicans
AAGTATTAGTTAGAAATATTTACATGATCAAAAACAATAATTAATTAATTAATGGTTTTGACTTTTGATTTTATCAGGTCTCAAGAAAATTATGACGATTATAAATTCACAATTGCAAATGGTGATTAATTAATAAAAGATTCGTTTGGAAATGCATCTAATTAGAAGAAGCTGTTCATGATTGTTAGGTATTTGCTTAATTATGCATAAAATAATTAATTTATGTCATTACACTTAATCCCTAGCTATAGCCGCCTAAGACATGATTCAATCGGCGATGCTTATAATGGTAATAGCATATTCCTCACCATTAAACTTTGTTCCTTACATAACAAAATTATTTTTAGGGTTTGTCCAAAAAAACAATTAAAAAATTTTATGGTTTTTTTATCTAACTAATTTAATTACTGAATGTCAAAATGGTATTGGTGATGTGGATCTTTGCCTGGGTACCATTTTGAATTTGGAGTTACTGATTTTCTCAAGAAAATGATAATGAGATATGGATGATGAAATTAGATTCATGTTTTGTCTTCCTCGATCATAAGTAGCCACACTGCTCCTCCTTTCCTGCAAACAGATCTGCCAAAGCAAATACTCCTTGATGGAGTATCAAGTTTTATACAGATTACAAAGTCATTGCAATACATTAATGTACCTTCATTTCTTCATCACATCAACCATCAACCAGTTTTGGTTGATTACAGAAATGTCAAAGGCTACCCCTTCAATCTTAATTCTAATCATCAATCTATGAACATCATTCCCACAATTTAATAACAGTATAAATTAAACTTTAATCTGGACTATATAACCAAAAGAGTGAGCAAATTTTAAGCAAATTAATCCAGCATCCCCATTTTCTATGTCCTCTGGTTCTTTGAGAAGAAACGAAGGATTATATAAAACAAAATCCTGTAGAAAACTGCCCAACCCAACATTACGTAAACCTTCTCCCACATATCCCGTTCTTCCTTTTTAATATGGAGAGAATCCAAGATGTCGAAACCTCTTATAATTTGTCCACCGTCGTGGCTAAAATTTCCGTTAGTCTGATACTGGTTCATCAGCAACCCTTCATATGGATATGTCATTGTTGAAATCTTGTTCATCCAGCTCCAGTATCCCGGAATATCATGGCTATTCAAGAAGTATCCACAGAACAAGAAAAACAAAGCGGTGAAAGCAATCACCGCTGCATAACCGAGAATGTAGTTCGGCACCACTGAGCTCACGAAAACCACGAAAGAGTTGGTTGAAAGAAGGGACACGTAGAGCATCAGCAAGAAATATAAGAACGACCCTCGAAGTTTCAGAGCTTTCCAAACAATACCCGCGTAGACGGCAGATTGCAACAAGAGAAAAGGAAGATAGGTGACGAGGCCAGCAATGGTGTAAGATGAGGCCCTATAGGAATTGTGGGACGTTTCGCGGATGAAAATGAAGCGTTCTTGGATGAAAGCCGGGACTGCGTCATTGGATGAGAAGAAGAATAGACAGACAGTGAAGATGAAGAAGCTGAGACGATTTGTGATTCCTTGCCTATTAGCTTTGGGGTTCATGAACATGGTGGCCATCATAAAGCCCATGACTGTGAGGACCATGAGTCTTGAGAGGAAAAGCTCAGGGGTGCGCCTGATGTTCTTGAAGTTGCGGCGCATGAGAATCCAAGTCTCTGATAAGAAAGAGTTTACAAATTTCGGTCCGAAATGTTGAGTTGCATTCTTTGGTGCGATGTCAGGAGTCAAGTAATCGTTTTCATTCACGGTGTAGTCGCTGCTGTGAGGCGTTGGCGTCCCGGCTAGGATTTCACTTGAGTATGTGTAGTAGCCTGGAGATGAACTGCCAAAAATACCAACTCATATAACAAGGTCTTTAAGATAAGAAATTTCAGAAATTAATTTATATTTACCTCATGGGGTTCTGCATTTTCCGATCATTTCGTTGGCGAGAAGGTGTGAACCTCAGTGTTTGAACAATTCCACTCTGGCTTGTACTCCAAGGCGACCTTGATGAGCTATTATAAGGGCTTCTAACACTATGATCAAAATCATTATCAGCTGGACTATGAGTATTTGTTTGCAAGGGGAGACGCCTTCCATTATTCTTTCCTTGATTTTCAGGCCTTTCCATGCCAAGGCGAGAACGACGATTTGGGATTGGAGATGGTGGAATTGTTGAAACAGAAACTTCCTCATCAGACAATGGTGGTGGTTTCAAACCCGTTCGCACGAATTCAGTCAGCACCTCAACACCTAGTTCAGATTGATCATATTCTTGTATCACATCAATCAAGTACTCTATTGAGTTCTCTCCTTTGGGGACTTTTCGTCCCATTCGATTAAGATGAAGAGTAACATCCTTCGGAGATCCTTGATACATTAGTTGCCCGCGGGCTAGAATGATGAGATGGTCAAGGAGCAATTGAATTCTTGATGAAGGTTGGTGGATTGTGAGAATCACAGTGCTACCAGAGCGAGCAATGTTGTGCACCTTTTCAATTACACTGTGAGCACTGGTGGAGTCCAGACCTGAAGTTGGCTCGTCCAGGAAGAGTAAGGATGGTCCATGGATTATGTCCACGCCAATCGAAACTCTGCGCCGCTCACCACCTGACACTCCTCTTGTTCCTTCATCCCCTATGTAGGTGTTCCTCGCTGACTACACTCAAAAATTCATAGAAAACCACTTAGAATCATAAAATTCATATATGTAAATAAGGGAGGTTAAACCACTCACTGTTAAACCAAGCTGATCGATGAGGTTCTCTACTCGCTGCTGCTTATCAGACCAAGAAATAGAGCCCAAGCGAAAATCAGCGGCAAACATCAAGGTCTCATAAACAGTGAGCATCGGGAATAGTCTGTCTTCTTGCATTATGTATGCCGCAGTTCTCTTTATCAAGCTGGGGCTAACGTCCATCCCATCCAAAGACACTCGACCCTTGAGACTCCCGCTCGCGATACGCCCGGCGACAGCATCCAAAAACGTAGATTTTCCAGCACCACTAGGCCCCATCACAGCAGTGATGCACCCTTTTGGAGCATAGCCAGTAATTTTGTGCAATAAGTCCACTTCTTGACTCAACCACTTCCCTTCAAGTTTCTTCTTCTTTATCACAGTGTATGTGAGGTTTAAAAACTCAAGCCCACCGGTTAAGTTCATCGGCTTCCCTATATTAATCACTGCATGGCGAAGATCTCCATTTCTGTGCAGAGCCATATTTGTGGCTAATTAAAGAAGAGACAAAAGAGAGAGTACTAGTTAATAGTTGTTTTTGCTCTTTTTGGTCTCATAAACTAGAACTGGAGTATTGACGCGTTGAAGAAGGGTGAATTAAAAGGATATTGAGGAGGTTGTTCCAAAGTTTGTATGGACTTGTCGTCATTGTGGAATCCGTTTTCAGTATGTTATCGATCGAAAACAATAAATGATTCTCGTATTCTTCATCCTCTAATTTTGGCTTTAGTATATGCAATCTAGTTAGTTAGTAGCGATTTTGCTACCATTAATCCATGTATTTGGATATTTGTTTGCGGTAGTATTATATACTTGATGTAATCAAATGCCTTAGGTTATGGCATGTGTATTATTGAACCATATTATATTTATGTCAAATTTGTTTGGAAGAAACAAAGATGTTAACATCAATGAGCTGTATGTCCCTTAGTCTTAACTTTTTTCTAAAAAATAATGAGTGCCAATAATTACAGCAAGTAGAATTTTGGAATTTGGCCATGGGATGTGAATGATTTGTAATATTTTTCCATATTTCTTCGGTTTACATGGCTTTTGTGCAAGCATTGGCTGCGTTTCCAAAGTGGGTTTTGCTGCTTCCATGCGAATTATAATAAAGAAAATGTCCATGCATTTTTAGTTATCTATTTACCTAATATATTCTTATTCAATTACTATTAATCACATTTAAAAATTCAGATTTGAGTTTAAATCAAAAGACCATAACATGATCATCAATCTCCAAGAATTATATAATGTGGAAATTATGTGATTTTGCCCAAAGGTTTTATTTATTTAATTTTCTACATTATAAATTGGATTAACAAATAAAGTTTCATATTTATTGAAAATTATTATATATAATGGATCAAACAAACAAAATTATTAACATTCTCTTGTTGATTTATGATGTTGATGGCTATACTTCCCCGTTGTCATTCCTTAGTTTTTGTTTGGTTTGATATTCTTAAACTAAAACGGCGTCGCTTCCATTGGTTATAATTTTATCCTATTCCTGAGTTGAAAACTTGCTCTTAACATTTTGGTTATCTTCTATCTTCTCTGCTCGACAGCTTAGTAACGCCATGACCAATCTTTTAAGATTCAAGCTATCAATTTCCACCTCTAAACCGTCTCTCTTTAACACCGTAAACGACCACCACACTCTTCTCTTTCCTTTCAATGAATATTCATCTTTAACAACTCTCACGCTTCCTTTCACTTCCTCTACCAAGCTCAAAACAAGAGAACCAACTCACACTTCCAACCCAAGGACTCATCGCTTTAACCAAAAATTCAGTGAGTTTCACTTCACGTTTCTCTATGTTGCTTTCTTTTCTCTTTTTGGTTCATGGAATATTGGGCTTTCTATGTTTTTATCCGAAGCATTCTTGACTTCTTGTATAGAAAATTTGGCGTTTTCGTAGTGGGTTGTTATACCCATGAAAACTAAGGACACAGTAAAGCATTTTGCTTATATGGGATTTATTGGATTCTTGTTTATGAGCATCTCTGAAGAAAAAAAAAATGTGTTCTTTTAGGTACTAGAGTGTCTAGCGTGGCTAATGCTGATGTGGGAGAGGAGCAGATGGAGAAGGAAGTTGCTGAGGGTTACACTTTAACTCAATTTTGTGATAAGATGATTGATGTGTTCTTGAATGAGAAGCCTAGAGTTAAAGAATGGAGAAAGTACTTGGTGTTCAGAGAGGAGTGGAACAAGTATAGAGAAAGCTTTTATAGCCAGTGTCAAACACGGGCAGATGAAGAAACTGATCCTACTATGAAGCAAAAATTAATCGCACTGGCTAGCAAGGTGAAGAAGGTATAACAATTTCCTTAAAATGTTCAATCATTTCATTAACTAATCTTTTCTTGATTGCTGGACATAAATTTATGAAAGGAATTGTGATAATCTTCTGCTCTGTGTAATTTTGTTTCTGCATGATTGCGAACCTCTTCAAACTTAATGTCATTTCTCTTGCTACCATTTGTCATTTGAGCAAATGAAGGACTTAAAGATTGAAGTTGCGAACTCTTTTGGGTTTAGATCTTCTTCCGATTTTGTGTAATCAGGACTAAGCATTGCAGATTGATGATGAAATGGAAAGGCATAGTGATCTTCTTAAGGAGATACAAGACAACCCTACTGATATAAATGCAGTAGTTGCAAGGCGACGCAAAGACTTTACAGGGGAATTTTTTCGCTACCTGACTTTATTTTCAGAATCCAATGACAGTCTGGAAGACCATGATGGTAATAGTTTTAGAATTTTTGATTCTACAATTATTGGGTTAGGTTAATGGAATGCGATGATTGATTGACCGTAATATACTTTGAAAGTGCCTCTTTTGGTTTGACTTGTCTTATGCTCATGGTAGTAAAGCAATTAGCAATTTTTTTTTTTTTTATATTTATCAACTCTTCTTTTAGTTTCTATATGCTTTATTCTTGTGATATTGTTGAACAATCTAGTGTCCATCTTCATGCATGAATTTATACAAATAAAGAATTCACTCAATAGACTGTTGATATTCTATCAAGTTTACCAAGATATCTATAGTTTGAATAGTTTTTTTTATGCTTGCTTTTGATTTTGAGATAGCATATTGTATTAGCAGTTAAACATACATATTGTCAGCTTAAAATATGTCACACTCTGAAATTGGACTTGGCTTGGAATTTGATTTAAGATTTAGTGTTGTTAAAACCTGCAAAGCTGTTTGAATGGTCTTGACAGTACTTTAGGTCGGCTTCACAATTACAACCATAAGCAAAAGAGCCTACAACCTTTGAACCAGATTTTCCAATGCCTTCATCCTTGTCTGGACTGCATTAATCCATGATTTATTGTGAGAAACAAGGTTTTAAGTAGGACTTATAGTTACCATGCTAAATTTATATCTACAGCACTCGGAATTTACTTGTATAGTTCCGTTTACCTCAGTATTTTTTAATTTTTTTTTTTTTTGAGAATTTCACAGAAAGAAGTTTAATCTCTATCTTTCCATGGGATTGAACAGCTGTGGCCAGACTGGCAACCAGATGTTTGTCTGCAGTCAGTACTTACGATAACACACTGGACAGTGTGGATACATTAGATGCTGCCCAGGCCAAATTTGATGATATCCTCAACTCTCCGTCTATAGATGTGGCATGTGATAAGATTAAAAGCCTTGCCAAGGCAAAGGAACTTGACTCTTCATTGATTTTACTAATAAATAGTGCTTGGGCTTCTGCAAAAGCTTCCACCACTATGAAGAACGAGGTATTGATATCAATCTTTAATTTATGACATGTTGACAGTCCCCTGCTGCAGTAAAGTTGAGCATGAATTAACAATGATTTCATGATATTTATGTTGAATTAAGCATTTAGAAACTTCTTTTAGATACAAACTAGCATCTTTTGTTGCTTGATTTTGTTTGTTTATTATAGAAACACCAATCTCCCCCTTGAAACCATTTTGCATGATGTTAAGCATTGGCTTTGTATTTGTGCCTTCTTGTTGTGTGGCTACACAATTTTGTAAGTGCTATTTTTTTTGTTATTCACGTTTTTTTTGGACATGTAAGTGCAGGTTAAAGACATAATGTATCGTCTATACAAAGCCACAAAGAGCAGTCTTAGGAGCATTGCGCCAAAAGAAATAAAACTACTCAAGTATTTACTAAACATTACAGACCCTGAAGAACGATTCTCAGCATTGGCAACAGCTTTCTCACCTGGCAATGAACCCGAAGCCAAAGACCTTAAGGCATTATACACGTAAGAGAGCCCCTTTCTTCTCAAATTACAATTGCAACTTTTTGGTGATGTTCGAAATTTGACACTTGTGACTTTGTCGTATTACAACATTTTTTTTGGTTTTCTTCCTCTGATGTGTTGGAGCAGTACTCCCAAGGAGCTGCATAAATGGATTACAATTATGCTTGACACATACCATCTGAATAAGGAAGAGACTGACATTCGGGAAGCTAAGCAGATGGCTCAACCAGTAGTTATCCAAAGGCTGTTTATCCTCAAGGAAACTATTGAAGAAGAATACCTGGAGCAAAGCACATATCAAGGTCAAACAATGCAAACAAAGGAGACAACTCAATCATGAAATATGTCCTGTTTTCCTTAAAATGCCTCTTGTACACTGCCTATCAGGTTTCCGCAATGGGTGGCGTTGTCATTTCTTGGTAAAGTTCTGGGTTTGTGACCTGAAACCTGTATTGCCTTTTTGATTATTAGGTTAGTTTTACTTTGTTCTGTCCTGGTGGAGCTTTGATGGGTGAGCTTACTTCTAAATTGGAATTTATTTATGATGTTCCAAAATTTTGTTTCCTATTGGAAGTTTTAGGTACATTATTGGTTGTTTTGATGACAAGAAACTAGTACATTCTTGTGCTGATGGGAATGGTATAACGTAATGTATAATTCATGAGAAAAATGTTATTAGCTTGGGCAGCTTGGATGTTATGTTAAGGATTGAATTTATGTTTAAATTTAGTACTGCCAGTGCCAATGCCCACAGGTACTTAGAGGTGGCGATGGGCCGTGCTTAAATTTTTATGGTCCGTCGTGTCGTGGACCGGTTAAAATAAAAAACCCATGGTATGATCCTTTATATACCGTGCCGTACCATGTTCCATGCCATGGGCCACGACGTGCCGTGCTTTTTAATTTTTTATTATTTTTAATTTTTTATAATATTTTGTGTCATGTCGTGTCGGCCGGCAACCGAGTTTAAGGTCCTAACACGACGTCATGCCATGCCTATTTTCGTGACACGGCGTCATGCCATGTCTATTTTTGTGCGTATCGTGTTTAAGCAATTTTGTGCTGTGCCTTGGGCAACACGGCCCATTATCACCTCACACACTATACGAAATTTGTGCTAACACTTGTTTATGTTTAGTACACGAAAAATGCCAACAACCACGCTGACGCATTAAGGCCGGCACGGCCCACTGCCGCTTCTACATGTACTACACAAAATTTGTACTAACACTTGTTTATGTTTCGTGCACGAAAAATACCAACAACCAAAGCTGACATGTGAATGTGATGGTCTCTCTCTCTCTCCTATTTCTATAACATACTAAACGCATGAGTCTCTTTTTACCCATTTAATTCAATAAGAAATTACATAATAGCCATCTATGCTTGACATCATCAATAATTGAAGCCAACCACATCATATTTCATCTTAAAAGGTTAATGTCCTTTTCTAAACAGTTCAAAAATTGAATTTATTTTTAGAAAGTATATTGAGTAATGGGCACTATCTTTCTGATTTTACACATCAAACTTAATTAAAAATTGTTACAAATTGCTAAGCCCAAAAATAATTCTACTTTACATGAATTACCTTTCATATACAATTCAAAAATTATTAAATACGGAAATCAAATTAAAATTAGAGTAATATTATACATACTGTTGATGCAAAAACTCGCACCAACCAGAGAGATCCGGTTGACCTTGATCGGAACCGGAACAGATGTGTACGTGAATTGAAAACCCAGCAATGAACAATAAGCAATAGTTATCAACGCACATAAGTAAAGAACAAACAAGATTTTTAATGTGGTTCAGTCTCTATATTGAGAGCCTACGTCCACTGTAACAAGAATACGTTTTATTGAATAATCCGTAAACCTCCAGCCTCTCGGAATCCCCCCTTCATATTTTCACAGGGGTTTTTATAGTGTTCTTTTATACAAGGTAAGTTGAACTCAAACGGAACTTCATCTCAACAAGGAAAACAATCCCGACATTTATGGGATTAGATGAGAATATGAAATTTGAATCAAATCATATCCCTATCACCAAGGGATAAGATTTATCATATCAGCTAGCTGTGATCTTGTTGAACACCTTTTGCTGTTGAGCCAGAATTTTCTGTCGACCTTTTGAAATGATTGGCGGTCTCACCTGGCGGGCTGATTTGGGCGAGCTTCCTGGATCAACAAAGACCGGCTTGTCAACTTCCCTAGGCATCATTCCCCGACTGTCAGCTTTAGGCGGACTATTCTGAAAAAACCCCGCACAACACATACAATATCTTTATATAATTTTTTTTTTTTTATAATATGATGTGACAAAAGATGATTGAATGAAATTTATTTAAAATCACTCAATTATCACATCATCTTGTATGGGTAATAAAATTTCATTTTTTTTTTTTTAACCAACAATGAATTGGCTTAGTGGTAAAGACTTGTGGTTAAGGGGTTTACTCTCTCGGAGAACTAATATTGTTGGTCATGGACCGCAAAGTTTGTCCTATTTCGAAAGCCTTGTTCTGGGTAAGGGATTAGTCAAGGTACACATAAGCTGAACCGGACGAACCTTCGAATAAAAAAAAAAATAATTTTTTTTGTAATATTTTACTTCTACGAGGACAACTTGGTAATTATGGAAATCTGCCGTTTCAGACACCAACGATAATTATAAAATACCCGCTTACTTCTAAATTGATTGAACAGTAGTGCCATTCAATTCACTTGCATTGAGCACTTTCTGGTAATTGTTTAAAATTTTTCTATTTCATTTTTTAATTATTATGTTATTTTCGTTGCTATCTCTGTTTGGTTGCTCAGAAACTGTGGGAAAAGTACATGAATTTGATGTTTTGATTGAATGCTTGACTTTTCTTCCTTTAGAATTTTCTCTTCTCTTTCTCTAATTGACTACTTTTCATTTTGATTATAGCTATCCTAAGTTTTTTTCTTTTTTCTTATCTTATTCGTAGTCTTAACTTCATCTTTGTTAAGGTAAGATTTTATTGATTTGTTTCTTTATTTTACTGATCAATGACTTGACAAATGATTCTGAGATAATGGTTTTGTTTTGCTACACGTAGAAAGTAGAAACTAATTTCGAAGACTAAATGGCTAAAAACTTGATTCGAAAGACCTGAATATATATACACATGCTGAACTTGATAATCTTTTATTGCTAAATCAGATTGTTTCTTCGGTGAGTCATGGAAATGGAGAAGGAGCAAGAGTTAGAGTGGCTTGAAGCGCAAAAGATTGGGATAAGTGTAGATCTTGTTGCTGCAGCCAAACGCCAGCTTCAGTTTCTTGCTGCTGTTGATAAGAACCGTTGCCTCTATGAAGGCCCTGCCCTCCAGAGGGCCATCTATAGGTAATTGCTCTACAATCTAGTCAATTTGTTTAATTGATTATTAGTTGCTTGGAACTGTTAATTAGCTTTGATTTACGAAGATGCTCATATTTTGGGCACTGGCTATATATATATATATATATTTATGGTTAGACGGTCGCAGCCATAAAATTTATTTCATTCTGTTTTATCCATCGTAGAGTTTGCTGTTATGATACATCTCTTGATATGTGAAAATGATTACTATCAAAATTCTCGTATTGCTTGTTCTTACTTTTAAATGGCATTGTGGATGAAACTTTCTGGTGGTTTGGGTTTTAAGTCTCAATATCAACTGCAGAGAGTTCATGCATCTATAAATTCTGGTTAGTCCATTACTGTGAAAGCTTTGGTGAATTATTAAGGTTTGCAATGCTTTATGGATTCTCTCCATATATACCTTTGAAATTAAGTTTTTTCATAGTCAAAATTTGGCAATGCTAATTTCAGGTACAATGCTTGTTGGCTTCCCTTGCTTGCCAAACACTCTGAGTCACAGATTATTGAAGGGTTTCTTGTTGTTCCTCTTGATTGTGAATGGATTTGGCACTGTCACAGACTCAACCCTGTAAGTTTTTTGATTGAATCATGCACGTTTCTTTTCTAGGTGATGTTGAGTACTAAACAGTCTTCTTGGCTCTTTTATTCAGGTAAGGTACAAAACTGATTGTGAGGAACTATATGGGAAGATCCTTGACAACTCCAATGTTGTATCTTCCGTTCAAGGTACTTGTAAAAAAGAAACTGAAGAAATGTGGAATAGGCTGTATACAGATGAGCCCTATGACTTGGACTTGACAAAAGCATTCTTGGAGGAGTCCTCAGCCGAACTTTCCGGACTTGAAAAATACACAAAATATGATCTAGTTTCAGCTGTCAGTAGACAGAGTCCTTTCTTTTATCAGGTAATTGGGAGGAAAATGGTGGTACTTCTTAAGCCACTATATTTGAGTTTACTAAAAATCATGCTGAAATCCTACTGTTTTGCCACTTTAGTTTTTAGATTTATACCTGAATCAATATTGTTAGCCTAATCATGCTGTGCATCCCACCCCCCATACTATTGCTACCTGATTTTTTGAAATTTACTATTTCTTGCAAGATTAATGGCTCCCATACAAAAACACACACATCCTTGATATTTCTGTCTTCCAATTCATCATTTTCTTTTTCTCATTTTTTATTTTCTTGCCCTTGTTTGTATCAGGTATCCAGATCCCATGTGAATAATGATATTTTTCTTGAAGAAGCAGTGGCCAGATATAAGGGATTTCTGCATCTGATTAAGAGAAACCAGGAGAGGTCAATCAAACGCTTTACTGTTCCAACTTATGACATTGATCTTATTTGGCATACACACCAGTTGCATCCTGTTTCATACTGTATGGATGTGACTCTGGTGCTTGGCAAGGTATTGGAGCATGATGACATGGACCAAGATAGAACTAAAGGGAAGAAGCTTGATACTGGGTTTTCTGGAACCACTAAGCAGTGGGAAGTGACATTTGGTTTAAGGTATTGGAAAGCAGGGGCAATGTATAGAGGCATCGCTCCTTCTCCACTCACAACAGTTCCCTTCTCATCTAACCATGTCCGCAAGGAGGTAATTCCATCCAAAGAGTTCCAGAAGATAATTGATCTTCCAGAGATGAAGGTCATGGAGGTAGTTTCTGATCACCTTTACAATCTCTCCAATAAGGCATCCTTATATTTATGTTGCTGCATGTTCAAGAACATCTCAGAATTTCCTCTTATTTTTGTTGTATCATCACCCTAGAAGATGGACATCAATGTCTTGCTTTGGATGTTAAACTTCAAAATTAACAAGCGTCGTTTCATGACCCGCACATTTCAGAAGTTACTTCATTACAAGTTGCATCAGGGAATTGTAGTATCCTAGTAGAGTGTTTTTCTTGAAAGAAGATATATGCTTAAAATAATGTTCTGATGTCAGCGAGGAAGCATCATGATTAAATTGAAAATTAGTTATGATTTCTGAAATGGAACTTCAGCTAAAATAAAAGCTTAAACTGTGGTAGAATTTAAGTTAAAATCTCAATCATCTTTTTGAAAAAGGGTATCTTCATAGCATGCAGTAGCGTTTTGCTTGGAAATATGATTTGGTGGAAATACTATACTGCTTATAACCTATACGCTTTAGTGAATGGGCATATGCCACCTGAACCAATATTATTGCAAGCTTTCAATTACACAAGGTCTTTCTTTAATGTTCTCCATACCCTTTTCAGGTCCTTTTGGAGATTGTTGCAGTAAAAAACATACCCGAGGGCCACAAGGCAAGCCTTTTTGTCTTGTTTAGCAAATCACAACCTGATGTGTTCTTTAATGCCAAGCAGAAACTCACTATTTTGTCCCAGTCTGGGGTGAAACAAGTTGCTTCTTTCCAATGTGAACCAACTGGAGAACTTTTGTTTGAACTTGTATCGCATTCACCTTCTAAGATACCTGTAGCAGGGGCATCAAAAACAATGGGTACTACTTCACTATCTCTGCAAAACTTCCTGGATCCAGTATCTAAACTTAGAGTGGAAAAATGGATTGACCTAATGCCCAGTTCTGGAACCGTGAGCTTAAAACCAATCAGTCTTCGCATTTCTGTCTCATTCACACTCCCTACTCTGGCACCTCGTGTGCTTCACATGGTTCGATCCCGGCCATCATCTAAAAGTTCTTGTTTTTTTCCCATTCCTGGAATGGTTCAGCATGCAAAGAGCTGGGCCTGTGTTATTGATGAAACTCATTCTGAGGTGATCAAACTTCAAATGAGGTATACCTATTCATCATTTTCTGCTATAAAGTTTGTTAATACTACCTTTCTTGTCTCTGAGTATGATTAATGTATGTTTACTTATATATGTCAGTGCTCTGTATATATGTTTATATCTCATGATTATATCCAAGTTTGTTGAATCATGACCATATTATTATTGACCAATTGGAGTTTTCAGATCTCTTAAATTCACTGAAAATTGACCAATTTTTTTTTTAATTCCAATCGGTTGGAAAGCTGTGTAGACTATTATAAACTTCAAAATAATTTAGTTAATATCTCCTGGATATTAATAGTTCCTAGATTGAGAGACATACTTTTGTTCTTTTCAAAATCATGAGAATCTGTTTTCCCAATGTTTTACATTTCTTATATATGTTTCATCATTTGATGGTATTCATGTGATGATCAAAAGCCTTAATTATACTGTTTGCTGGCATGGGTTGCATTTTAGGGACTCCAAGAACAAGACGGCAAAAGATAACTGCACTCAAAGAAAACAAGTTATTGGAATTACAAAGTCAGGTGAAACACGTCCTCTTGCAGATATGGTTGAGATTGGGTGGTCTTTAATGGATTCTCACAGCTGTCTTCAGCTTAAAAAGACATCCAGTAAAGAATGTCATATCTTTGAGCTCATAGGCAATAGAATGGTGTGTACGGATCACATTTCTTTCTCTCCTCTTTGTCACGTTCATTCTGTACTCTTTAGGACTTTTTTAGAAATGCATTCCTCATTGATAGTTGCCTTTCCATTTATCAAGATCATCTCAAATTTTTTTAACTGTGAAGTAATAAGTTATGCTTTCATCACTTTATATTTATATTTAAAGTGCTATTTAGAAACTACCAAATGGTGTCATTGAGTTTGTACTTATAAAGTTTGCTTCCTCACCATCCTTGATGATTCTTGAAGTCATGCAAGACCCTGATAAGTTGGAGAAATATTCATTTTTATTTTGACTGGCTAAGTTTTGATTATATGACATTCTATTATATGACATTCTA
>WYDK02000001.1:6774925-6786711 GCA_009867345.2 Toxicodendron radicans
ATTATATGACATTCTATTATATGACATTCTAGCTTTTGTTGTATGCATTCATGTTACAGTCACTGTGCTTTGTTGCAGTATAGCTCTGACTGAAATGCTTCTTGTGGGCATTCATCCGAAAGATCTTTCCATTGTTTCGGTTCAACAGACTTTAAACCTTTTGACTGGTTTTATCTTCTTTGAAACAGATAAAAATTTTCAAGGGCAGGAAGCTGGACTATGAACCTAAAAATTGTGAGAAGAAGAGAACTGGAGAAGATTTTATGACTGCAGTTGAATTTTCTGCCGAAGATCCATACGGCAAAGGAATTGCATTGCTTGACCTGAAAACTGGAGTCATCAAGGTAAAGTCTAGAGGTTTTATTTATCAAATTTGTCAAAGAATAATTCATCTAACAGCATTTTGTTGTTTCATTCAAAATAATGTAGGTAAAGGAAGAATGGTTTGTGTTGCCTGCAATCATAACAGCTTTTATACTTTCTAATACTCTGAAGAAGAGAGGATATGATGATTTTGCTGCTAATAATGAAAATTTGAAGGAGGTGAATGGTGAAATTGAAGTTGTCAATGGTCTCCATGAGGAGGGCATGCAAACCAACATGACCACTTCTGTTGAAACTGAAGCAAAGTTAAACATGGATAAGGCTAACATAGTGCATACTGGTGGATGTGGAAGCATGGTGAATAGTGGTGGCTGTGGTGGGGGCTGTGGAGGTGTTTGTGGTGGGGGATGCGGAAACATGGTGAAGAGTAGTGGCTGTGGTGGTGGTAGCTGTGGCAGTGGCTGTGGAGGTGGTTGTGGTGGGGGATGCGGAAACATGATGAAGAGTAGTGGCTGTGGCAGTGGCTGTGGAGGTGGTTGTGGTGGGGGATGCGGAAACATGGTGAAGAGTAGTGGCTGTGGTGGTGGTAGCTGTGGCAGTGGTTGTGGAGGTGGTTGTGGTGGGGGATGCGGAAACATGATGAAGAGTAGTGGCTGTGGCAGTGGCTGTGGAGGTGGTTGTGGTGGGGGATGTGGAAACATGGTGAAGAGTGGTGGCTGTGGCAGCGGCTGTGGAGGTGGTTGTGGTGGTAAACCTACATTTGAAAACAAAGTTGACAATTTCTGCAAAGATGAACAAGAAGCACCCATCTACACAAATGAGGCAGTAGTTGCTTGATCTCTATGCATATTGGAGCACTTGCAAGAACTCAAGACATCTTAATAAAACCCCGTCAAGGGTCTTTTTACTTATTTGTTCAGTTCTTATCGGGCCGAAGTAAAGATTTCAGCAAATAAATGAAGTTCGTTTTTCGAAAGCGATGTGGAAGGATTGAAGGTCTGAGTACATATGAATAAAACATTATACGATAAAATGTAGGTGATGCATGATTGTGATTAAGTGTGGTTCTTTTTATCTCTTGTTAAGATGAGTATATATTTCATGTTGCACTGTCAAATTCATAGCTTGGATACCTTTACGCTGCTTCTGTGCTTGAATGTATTCCTCACTGCATTGCCTTACTTACATGATATACTTCATTATAAGTGAGTGGTTTAAGTTACACATCTATTCATTTCTTTCACTTTCACATTGGAGTTTAGACTATAAAATGTCAATGGTTTTAAACTTCAATTTTTTTTTTTATCTTTTTCTTCCACTCATACAAAGATTGTAGATCTTTGGTCAAGTGATACATTTACCCTTTTAGGTGAAGATTTGAGCACTTGGGAATTGGGATATAAATTTCACTGCTCAACATTTCAACAAGTTATCCAAACAACTTTCCCTACCGACTACTAATAAATCACATGCCCAGTGATTTGTGTTGTACAAAATTGACTGTTAGTATTAAAAAAATGTGATTTGAAAAAGAAGAAGGGGACTTGAGAGAAAATATATGATCATTATATAGTTTGTTGCCTTGGTCAAATTCAACTGGTTAAACATAATTTTGTTTTTACTTTTGAGGTAAATTTTGGTTCAATACGTTTAGCGGTTGTTGTAGCAAATGGGGTTTCAACATTTATTTTCTTACTAAAGTTGTGTGCTTCATTCGCTACTGGTTATGGAGGAGCATTTTTTGATCATCCTATTGGTAGAGGAATTGCAGAATTATTTGGAATTGTGTTGTATCTTAAGCAGTGAAATCTATAGTGAAGACAATTGAAAACGTATATGTATGTGGGGTCAAATTCTTTTGGCTATATTTAAAAACATTGACTATACGTTTACCAAATATCAGATCAGTAGGTGTCCGTCGTAATCGAAGCGAATGTTTTGGTTTTTGGCCACTGTGGGAGGGCTTTAATTCAGCCTTTGTCTCTCTTTGAGAAGAGGTGATTTCATGATGGTCACCACTCATCATCAAAAGATATGCACCTCTTCTCAAAAGAGAGACAAAGGCTGAATTAAAGCCCTCCCAGAGTGGCCAAAAACCAAAACATTCGCTTCGATTACGACGGACACCTACTGATCTGAGTCACCACTCATCATCAAAAGATATGTACCTCTTCCTCTTTATGGAAAATGAAATTCCATGGACCTGTCCCTCATCGTTGACATTGGAAATAATATAATTAGAATCAGTTAACCAAAGTGTATAGCTTTTGCATATATCACACATGTGCTCCAGATGAGGAACTCAAAGTAACATAATCTGAAAGTTATTTTTTTTCAACAGAGTTTGGTAGTTTTGAATATATTCTAAATGTTTCTTAAAGTCAATATCACCCAATAGCATATAAGTCAAATAATTTAATGCAAAAAGTGCAAACGCACTGCTAAATGCTAATCCTTACTTTTTGCTTGATGAACTTGGGCATATATGCTATAACAACTGGCATTTTCAATTGTTCACAGGCCAATGGTTGGGTGAAAAATGGGTATCTTTATCTTTTTATCAAATAGTTAAATGGATCTTTTCTTTGTTCAAAAGAAGATAGTTTACTACCTCCATCCATGGCCTAAACTCAACGTGCCAAATGCAAAATAGAATCCAATGCTTGTTAATTAAGCTAATAAAATAATTAATGCATTAAGCATTGTCATTGTTCAAGAAAAATCATTCATTGCACTTCAACATAGAGGAAAGTTTTCATTAAAGATTGAATTGAGTCGACATAGAATGATTAAAGTACGTTTAGGCTGAATTAGAAAGTAAAAGCTTTTGAATGGTTAAAGCATGAAAAAGGTGAATAGATTGACAGGTCGCCACTGTCTCATGAGAAAATAGAAATTGGTAAAAGTATAGTTAAATACCGTGTAATCACTTTCAAGAGAAATGGGGGAATTCCAATTTTCTTTACTCTACACTGAAATTCATCTGGTGACAGTGTCCAAAAATTTATGCCAAACTCATTTCATTCCATCCATCCATCCATTACTTCTTTCCTTATAATTTTGCAGTCAACTTCAACTACACAATATAAATCCTACTCTCAATTCCTGTCTATTTACCTACTAGTACTACTTCTACTTCTCTGTTTTTACAACCATTACAAATTGAATCTACCAAAACATATCTGCACCTGACCACGTCAGGTTGCAACTCCCATGGCCGCATCTTTTGCTTCAGAAATTGGTGATTTCACAGCGTCTTCATCATCATCATCATCAGAGGAACTCCCGGATTCTACATTACACAACAAAATAATACACATGTCAGAACCTCAAACAAATTAAATTAATTTACTTTTATTTCCTCAAGTATAATATAATACACATACCGCTAGAGGAGGATGACGAGTCGCTGCTTGAACTATAAACATCTCTCTCAATCTCCACAGATGGAAAGTTTCCAACTTGAATCTCCTCGCCAATGTCCACCTCTTCCTCTCCAACTCCAACCTTCTGCACTTCATTAACTTCTACTACCTCACTTTTCAATTTTTTCAAACCCGCCACTTGTTTCACAAATCTATCAAGTTCCCATAGCGTCTCATTATCAATCACGTCAATATCGAGCTCGATTTCATCCCCTTCTGCAGACACGTCACCATTACCATTCATCTTCTTCAATATACTCAACACCTCACCCATCTTCTCTGGCGGCAGCTCCTCCAAACTCTTCCCCAACACCGCCTTCTCTTCAAAACTCATCTCTTTCTTCTTCACTGTAAAGGGTATTTCTTCGAATTTTCGCACCACCGGCTTGAACATTCTCTCGAATTTCCCCAACAAAGTCTCAGCCATCACATGAACGTCGTGGCCTTGAGGGTTGTACTTCAACGCGTTGTTGAATGTCAGTCTCACGTCGTCAGCGAAATCTAACACGGTGCCGTACAGTTTCTTTTCGAGGTTAAGCTTAACGGTACCAAGATCCATCGGGTTCTTGATTATGTCGTGGTAATCGTGGAGACTCAACGAAACGACATCGACTGGCTCGTTGAACACCCAACCGTGCTTGTGCTTCATCATCTGCATCAATATCTGACTACAACTCCGCATTAACGAAACCGCCGTAGGCCTTTTTTTCTGCTTCCTCTTTTGACCCGATTTGGTAAACGGGTTGGCCCGTTTAGCCCCTGCACTTTCCTTTTGTCTCTTAGGCGTACGGTTAGGGTTAGGGTTAGGGTTCAGCTTTTGCGGGTCAGGCAGACAAACGGGTTGAACCGACTCGAATATCAGGTTCTCGGCCCGGGTTATGAGGATCCGTACCTGTTCTAGCTCCGAGAGCAGGCGCTCCTTCAACTCCTTTAGCTCTAGCCTCGTGTAGGCGGCAAGATTGAACGTCACACGACCAGCACGTGACGTCTCCTTAGCTGGAAAGTCACCGGGCACAGACATCGAAGAAATCTCCTTGACGTGGATGTCAGTCGACGGATCATGGGCCGGGATCTGTTTGTTTGAAGGATGATTCGGAGCCGGGTTTGGGTTTGATAGAGTAGTTAAAAGAGACTTGCCGCTGCCATTACTGTTAGTATTATTTGCAGAGGCTGTTGTGTTTACCGAGTTCGGATATTTTCTCATATAAACTTTTCTTTCACCCCAACACGGCTCATTCCGACTAGCCAAAACGGCCGACGCCATAACTGAAAACGACGGCAAAAGTACTAATCGAAGAGGCAGACAGCTAAGTGAGGGTTTTAAATAAAGACCCTCTCCGCATAAGAATTAAGAACGAGAAACCAATGACTGGGCTTTGGCAACCACTGCTTCTTAAAGGCTACCTAGATCTGCCCGTGTCAATCTCGGGTAGTTTTTCATCCGTAGATCTAACATCCCACGGTCCAGATATGTTTCCTTACAGTACCGTATAAAAACACTATGTCCATCTGTCATGGGCGGTTCAGATACGAAGAGCTTTACCACGTGGCGTGATTTGGACAGTTGATTTATAGATTTTTAATTATGTGAAATGTAAGATGGACCCAGTAAAAAGGTGACGTGGCAGTGAGGTAGAGTACGGCGGGGCGGAAAAATATCTTTTCTGTATTTTTGTTGTTTACGGAATATTCCTATTTCCCCGCCAAAACCTGAAGGTTTTAGGGTTTACTATTGCGAGGAACAGAGTTTTATCTGAAATCTGAATGCCAAATGTGGAGTGGGCCACTCAACTGGCGAATGTGATTGGATGTTTAACTTTTGATTTTGTGATATTGGAAAGTCTTTTCTAGTATACACGTGGCGGGATATGAAGTGTGACGACTGACGACTAGGTGGGAGGGATTTGATAAAAAATTTTAATAAATATTAAATTGGATAAAATACTTATTTGAAAATTTGTTATCTTTCGCTTCAAGAGTTAACTTAATAATTAAGGGTGTGTTTGGTTAAGAGAATATTAAATTATTGAAAATATTAGATTATTTTAAATATGAAAATGTTATATTACTAAAAAGTGTTTGATTGAGAGGAATAAATTATAGAATATGTTATATTGATATATTTGGTTGGGAGAAATAAATGGGTGGATATGTTGGTTAGATTACTTAATTGTCCTTTTGTTTTTTTAATTATTTATTTATTTATTTAAACTATTTTAACCCCCTACACTTAGAAATTTAGCTAAACCACCCCTATAATAAAAATTTACAAATTATCAAAGGGACCCCCACCCACCCAACCAGCAGTCCGCCGTCGGCAACCACCTCCCGTTCGCCGTCATCCGACGACCAAACGGCACAAGTCCGATCTCTCCGTTTTTGGCCATATCTTTGACCGGAAACTACCAGAACGTAGTAGATCTGGCCGGAAATGGCCAGATCTACAACGGCCGTTTTCGTCCAGATCTACAACGGCCGTTTCCGTCCAGATCCATGGCCTTGAACGACCACGTCTGCTACATAAACGGTTGTCGTAGATTTGACCGCTCCCGGCCAGATCTGCTACATTCTGGCAATTTTCGGGCAAAAATATGGCCGAAAACGAAGAGATCGGCACAAGTCTGACCAGACTTGTGCCGTTTGGTCGCCTGCCATCGGTGGTTGCCGACGACCGGCCGCTGGTTGGGTGGCCAAATCCGTGCACCCATCTATGTAATAATTTAAAATTTTAAGGGCATTTATGTCTTACAATTTTTAAATATAAAGATAAAATAGTAAAGAAAAAATTTGGAAATTGATTTTAAACTAAGGGCAATTTTGTCCTAAAATTATAATAGTTAAGGACAAAATAGTAAAGAAAAAAGATTATTAAGGTAATCTTAAAATACATAAGAAAATGGTAGTATTAAGATTACCCCTTATATTACCAACATTAACTTACTATTGGTATAATAAGATTATTGGAATGTTTTATTACTTAGTTAACCAAATAGGATAATGAGGTAATAAAAGATGACATTACCCCCTTCATCTTATATGACCCCTAACCAAACAATCTTCAATTTTATAAATAGGTAACTCCGCCTATTTTCCTCATAACTCACAATTCTCAACTCTCATTCTCTCTACTCCAATTCTCAAACAATCTTCAATTTTATTCATCTCTTATTATTCAATTTATTATATATATTTTTTCATTATTCTTTCTTTATTCAATTTCATTATTTACATCAATTTTAGTTATAAAAAATTCAATCATTTATAATGAATTCTTCAAATTATGGAATCAGAGGATCATCATCCCCACATGATTCTAACGAGTTTTATGTTCCAATTCCTCTATCCACCGAAGAATTTCAAGGGTTCAATCCCTTTTCACCATTTCTAAATGATTCTCCCAATCCAAACACCGCTAGGACTGGATCCAGTCAGACACAGATGGAAGGCGGTAGCAGAAAAACAAATGTATCGAAGTGGGTGACTTCCGAGGTATGACAACATTTTACTCGATCGACACGGCAGAAGCTCAATGGGTTGGGGGAAGAGCCATACGGGGTATGAAATTTTTGTAATACCGTTATCGGTGTAGGGAACGAGACTTCTACAATGAAGCGGCACATTGATAATAAGCACCCCCACTTAAGTGAACCTGATACTGGATCTTCAAGCGGGACAAGTAGACATATACAAACTCAGTATAATTTTAATTCACAATCTCTCTCTACATGGCAATACAATGCACTCATTGCACGAGAGGCAATAGCAAAATTCATAGTTGCTATAGACTCTCCCATATCTTTATCAGAAAATCCATTTTTTGTTGAAATGATTCAAACGACTTTTCATCCAAATTTTAGTTCATTTAGTAGAGGAACAACTAGAAGAGAAATTATAAAAATTTATACTAACATAAGTAATAAACTTAAAAAAGAATTTTCAAAATATATCTATTGCACTAACTTCAGACATATGGGCTGTCAGATTTAAAACAATTTTTTTAATTGTTACAATACATTACCTAGATCATAGATGGGGTTTACAACAAAAATTGATAAGATTTAAACCATTATATAGTAAACATAATGTCGAAACTATTTATCTTACAATTATTGAAGTTTTGCAAAATTATTTATTAACTAAGAGAGTTGTGGCACTAACACTTGATAATTTAGTTGCTAACACCATGACAATTTCTTTATTTCAAAAGGAATTGGATCCGCACGGTGATAACAAATTTTTTCACCAGAGATGTGCTTGCCACATCATCAATTTGATTGTTAAAGTAGGTTTGGAAGTTATACATCACAACTATCGGATTCATTGCCAATAGCAATAACAAAAATAGAACGAGTACGTCATATTTTGTTGCCAAGAGGTGCCGCCGGTTGAACCAAAGAAGATATGTTGTGACATGTCGGTCCGTTGGAACTCAACGTACTTGATGTTAGAAAGAGTTATGCCAATCGAAAGTCAAATTACAAAATTCGTCAACCGGAGGAACAAACCGATTGAAGTCGTCAACGCATCTGATTGGACGGTTGCAAAGTTTTTTACGATTCCACTAATATATTGAGTGGTATTTATTATCCTACTACTAATGTAGTGTTAGATATTTTATTTCAAATATGTAAAATTTTTGCTAATCATAGATGTAATACAGAATTAAGTTCAATTGTGAAACCTATGGAAGATAAATATAGTAAATATTAGTTAGATATTTCATTCTTACATGGATTAGGTGTTATTGTAGATCCTAGGTTTTAATTAAACGTATTTAATCAATTAGTTAATGCGATAGGTCAACATTTAGAACATGACTACACTTCTTATTTGTTAGAATTTGAAAGAAATTTGGAAAATCTTTTTTTCAGCTATGAGAGAGTTGGGAAATTATATGTATCAAATCCTAAGCCCTGATACCACTGTTGGGAAATTCGTTGAACACGTAGCGGAATAAAAGAAAAAAATTTCGTTCAACGAATCTCTTTTCTCCCAAAATCAAGATAGGTACATATAATTTATATTACAAATAAACAAAATCAAATTATGAATCAAACTTTATACCTTCGTTTGGAGGCTCTTTCAGATTTGATTTGCTATAGATTCAAGTGTAGAACTGTTCCCGAAAGTCCACACAAAAAAAAGATCAACAAATCGTCAACCAATTTGAATCACTAGATTCAATTGGTAGATTAAAGAACGAAGGAAGAAAAGTCACAACGTTTTTTTCCTCTCTCTCACGTTTTGGGTAGCTTAAAAGGCGGCTAGGGTTTTCTTAATTAAATAATGATTTCTTTCACTTTTTTTTTTCTCTATTTGTTTTAATTTAATTTACACTTATATAGTGTACAATTAAAACCCTATTGCTAATTAGAATAGTCATGGATTCCTAAAATGATCCATCTCTGTAGCCAAACATCCATTTGATTGGTATTTTAAATAATTGTTATTATTATTATTTTATTCAACAAATATTAATATATTAAATACATTAATATTTAATAAAATAATAATACATTTAAATATATCTACAAATATATTTAAATACATGTAATCTAACTAATTTAATTTCAATATTAAAATTGAATACAGGCAACAACCTCAGCAAATTTAATTGCACTGTGAGATTACCAAAATATTTTGTTGTCTTGAAAAGACGAAAATACCCTTCAACGCCATTCTTCTTTAAACTATTTTTAACGTGTGTGACTCGTAGGCTCTTTATTATGTTGGCAATGACCAGAATTGCAATTCAAGCACCAACTAATTGGCTCTCTGTACACCAATCAAGATTGGTCTCTAGCAAGACATCATGGTTACCCAACAAATAAAGATTCAGCAAAGTCGCTACCTATCAACAGTATGGTTACTGTGCAATTTGATCTCTTCATCATGTGTATCCAATCAAGGTCGAGGTACAAAAATAGTGTCAACCTCAAATGTACCATTGATATTTTTGTATTTGATTATTGGAACAACGACCGGTGAAATAAATTAGATTGAGCACTAACTCAGTTCCACTGTGGCCACAGATTTATGGTCGTTGTCAATACAACTGAATTGCATCATGAGATACTTTTCCCGTACCCGACAGTGACGAATCTTTTTGTTGATCCACCATTGCCCCAATACACTTCTTGATGCAACCATTCACTACAGTTCTAATAGTCCTAGATAGAACTACATTAGGCTAGTGTCAAACTACACCAATCCATACACAAAGCACTCCAGTGATCTCAAGTCTAAAGATCACATGCACCACCACCCGTTAGAAGATTTATTCCACAGACACTGGGATTACCATCTATGTGGAATCCTCTGGTGGGTTAGTCCAATGAACTTGTTCAAAGAACAAACACTCATGTGTTGCACCAGGTCGTCACCTAACAACCTTGACAAGTGAGATCTGTCACTATTTCTAGACAATGTCGTTCAACACGATGATAGTCTTACCGTATTATATGTGCCCTTGGTCAGTGTAGTACTAGGGCTACAGACGTTTCTAGAATAGCCACCATATTGCTCATAGGGTTCCCACTATCGAGATTTTAAATACTTAATACCATCGTCATGGTTCTACTATTCTAAGGACATATATTCAATGTATAATTAAACACAATTTACACAATGTAGAAAATTGTCTTTTATTTGATATATTAATATGTTTTACAAAGAGTCAATTTTTACAGTAGGATTGGCTCTAGGGCACCTACACTAATAGAGAGTAGGTACTATAGAACGACCATCACAAATGACCAACACGAAGCTGATGAAGAAACATTTCAAGATGAAGGTAACATCTGGATGTTCATGGAAAATAGTAGCGTTGGTGAATGTAGCAGCAACTCTAGCGTCTATCGACATGGACCAAACGAGCTACACCGATATCTTCAATTGGACATGTCATACATGAGCAAGAAAGAGAAGCGCAAGATGGATGTGCTGCAATGGTGGCACATAAATGCAAGTCGATTCCCCATTGTAGCTCAAATGACACGTGACATTTTATGTGTCCTAGTTTCAACAATTGCATCGGAGTCGACATTCTCAACAAGTGGGTGCATTGTTGAAGATAGAAGATACTATTTAACCAATGAGATGGTTGAAGTGATTACATGTTTGCAGGATTGGACGTATGGAGATAGAAGACTGCAATATCATCCTGAAGATTCGGAATTGTTAAACCTCTTCAAAAGCACAACTGTAGATGATGTCGATGATGTAAATTAATTATTTAATAAAAAAAAATGATTTTAAATTTTAATTGTTCAAGTTTAAATTAAATTTGCACATTATGTCATTGTGAAATTATCATTATGCTAAAATTAAATCAATTAATCAATTCTAAAATTCTAATCAATTATTAATTAATTGATCAATTCTAATTATAATCAATTAATCAATTAATTAATTATTCAATTCTAATTAATTTTACTTTTACAATTCTAATAAATTCTAATCAATTAATTATATGGGCCAAAAATCGTATTGGGTTTGATGAGGCCCAATAACGAAATCAACACCACACGACCCAACGCCTGGCCCAAGATCTCATATAGAAAGTATTAAAGGGGAATCAAGAGAAAGTTGAGACACCGGTCGTTGAACTGACCACTAGAACTAATAGAGAGAGGCTGGTATCCTTTATAGTATAGAGTTGTATCGATCCTATTTATGGATTACCTAGTCAGTATCAACTGCTTGAATTCAGAGACACGAGTGACCCATTAGTAGTAGAAGAATGGATTTGTACAACGGAGCGTATGATAACACTTTTCCCTGTGATAAATTAGGAAAAGATCTGGTACACTAGCTTTCTGTTTAAAGGTGATGCCTAGATATGGTGGGAACTGATGGAGGATACTCATAATGTAGCCACTATGACCTGGGGAGATATGGAGTAGAAATATATTGCCGAAAGAAGAAAGCAAGATTTAATCTTGATGATGGCGATAAATTCAGTTTCGGAGAAGGGACATCAACTTAGTATGCTTATTAGTAGTGTGAAAGCTAGAAAGATGTTAAGAAAATGGTGCT
>WYDK02000001.1:6861054-6874886 GCA_009867345.2 Toxicodendron radicans
ATATATATATATGGTAGACTGTAATTACTGAAGTTAAGAAAAGAAATAATAAAAAAACAGTTAATTCTTTTCATGGTTTTCTCGTGAATGTTCATCGTTTCATATTCAACAATTAGCAAGGGAAGAAGTCGTGAATTGAAGTGAATTCAATTACTCGAGAAGATTGATAAACTTTTTCCTCTTATTTAATTCGATTTTCTCTTTCTCCACTTAATTGTGACTCTAATTGGATTTGAATTTCTCTTTCTTATAGATTAGATGAAGAACTTTGCTGGGCAGTGATGAAATTTTGTGGTTGTGATGGATTGGAAATTGGAAGAGGAGGTGGTGGCTTGTTAAGTGTAAAAGAGGAAGTTTAAGTGATACTAGTGATAAGGGTTTGTATTGTTTTAGTTAGAGATTGCTCTTCTTTAATTTATATTTTACGATTTTTTAATTATTTTTTCAATATATTTAATCTGAGCGGGTGTGGGTCTTATTTTGTCTAGGTGCAGAAGTATGCACCACCCCCGCATTTGTTCCCTGGATTTCCGAGTTTTCTGCCACTCGCATTTTGCGGGTCATAATTAAGGTACATAATTATTCAAGTAAAAGATAACAAACTCAATAAAGGAAAATACTCAAATATCCCAATTATTCCTAATATAATTTGAAATTTAATTCCCACAATTGTTACCGTAACAAGTTTTTAATACTTTCTAAACGAAAATGATGAAGATGAGTTATAATAAGTGATCTCTCACTCTCACGGGAAAATGGAAGAAACCTTTTTAAACCAATTTCGACAACTTGATCGTATATTTTGGACACATGGCAAGGTTTGATTAAAGCCTAAATATTTTGTGGGAAGTAATGAATTTAAGGAAATTTTTTTTTAAAAAAATATTAGGTTTTCAATTGGTATGGTTAGTATATAAACTATTTTTTTTTATTGCCATTTAAATTCAATTTAAGATGAACTTTTGTGAAAGAATGAGCTCATTTAGAGGTTCTTTCATGTAGGGGTATGCAAAAGAACCGGTTGGAACCGGAACCAACGGGTACCCGAGGTTAGGTTTTGGTTCCTACCTAGAATCGGGTTCTCACAAGGTCGGTTCCAGTTCCAAAAATAGTGAAACCGATATTGTGCAGTTCCGGTTTCGATTTCACCACTGTAAGAACCAGAACTGAGACTTGAAACCGGGACCGAGACCTAGACCTGGGTACCCTGTAAGAATCAGGATTAAAGTGTAATTTTATAAACTTTTTGGGGTATATTTGTAATTTTTAGAAGGTTTATTTCTCTTTTTTTTTTAGTAGCGGGTAACTGATTTATCCAAAGTACTCGAAACTGGAACCTATGTTTCAAAATCCAATTCTTGTTTCCTAGGAACCCTGAACCAGCTGATCGGTTCTGATTCTGTTTCTAGTTCCTTAGATTTTGGACGGGTACCCGGACCCACCACCCCTACTTTTACATAGTGAATTATGAAAAATGAATTCATATTATTTTATAAACTCTATTTTACTATTTGTGTATAACGACTTCAATACTCTTCAATCTAGAGAGCATAAAAACAAGAACAACCCAACAAAAAAAAATAATAATAATAATTGCAATAGAAAATAACAAAGTTAGAATACGAATATCCCTTGTGGTTTGGTGTACCCGGGAGGATGACTGCGTAACAGGGCTACGACATTCACAAAAAAACAAAAACACAAAAATTACAAAGAAATAGTAAAAATAAATAAAAAATTCACTCGTCAATGTCACGTAACGCAAGAAATAATCTTGCAGAAGACGGGCAACATCTTCCTAACAATCCCACAAAACAAGAATCACAACTCCTCTCTCAAATGGCCACGACTTTATCTAAAGCCTCCTCTCCAAATCCGTCATGGTTCACTCCCAAAAGGTATTGTTATTGTTATTTATTATTATTATTTTTTTCTTTATTTTCCATTTCTATTAACAGCTCTTTAGCTTGAAATTTTAATTAAAACATCCTATGATCGAACTCTAGTTTTGTTTAATTGTTTGTTTAGTTTTCTTATTTCGTGTAAATCATCGGAAATTGTTCAATTGAGAACTGTTACCGACTTCATATCAGTAATTGAATTTCTAATTTCTTAAGATCGTTCAGGGAGCAGATTAGAAATGAAGACGTTTGAATTTTGGGTAGTGTATAGATGTTTTATGGGTTTACTTTGTGTAATTAGGTTGAGTTTTATGTAGAATTACTGGTAGAGTTTTCAGTTTGATTGGTAAATTGAACTATGAATTTTAGGAAGAGAAATTGAGTGGGATTTTATTGAATATATGTTATACATTTATGAGTATAATCGGCAATTAGAGTAAAGTTTGAAGTTTGGTGTTTGTGTTCTGATGTTAACATCAGCCTCTTAAAATTATTATTATTATTATTATTATTATTTTCAAATAAGTGTAGGCTCATTACATTAGTTTTTCGGTTGCAGGTTACTCTTCATGTTTTGTGTGATTAACATGGTAAATTACGTGGATCGTGGAGCGATAGCAAGCAATGGTGTCAATGGGAGTCTCAGGACGTGTGATGACAAAGGAATATGCACTTCTGGTAGCGGGATTCAGTTAAGATTTACTTCTGGTTTTTTGTTCTGTATTGTAGTAATTTTTTGTTTCGTATCCCTTTTGAGGGTAATATTGGGAATCCCATCTTGAAAGAATGTTCAGTGTTGATAGATCCTTGTATCACATTTATCCCATATGATAAGTTTTCATCTAAACTGAATTTTAAAGCAACTGGTGGGTTTTGCATTCAAAATTCACTGTTAATGTCATTGGAGAAGATTGAATCAGCTATTCCTGTTATTCTTACAGAGTGCCATATTATATTTATTTATCATTTCAAAATGTTTTTGCTATGTATCCATATCAATTATATGTTTGCAATAACACCTGTTTATCAAAAGGGGAGTCATGACCACAAGACAAGGTTGGCAGTCTGCACACAAACAGAGCCCATAGAGCATATACTTATATACACTTATATTATAGCCTTATGGTGTATGCTCATTTTTATTTGAAGGGCACTACCAAACTTATTGTACTGACTGATGGATTGCCTTTTCGACCTTTTAATCTTTTGGCTGGTGGTTACTTTTATTTTATATTGTCTTACCGTATGATGGTCTTGCAGGGGTGATTTTAACTTGAATAACTTCCAAGATGGTGTACTATCATCTGCTTTTATGGTTGGACTGCTTGTGGCTTCTCCAATATTTGCTTCCTTGGCAAAGAGGTGAACATCTTCAATAATTAATATAACTCATCTTGGTGTACTTTATGAAGCATCTGCAGTTGTGTCATTTTGAGAAGGGAGAGATAATTGTTTGGGGCTGGAAAATGAGAAAAGGGTAATGATGGAAGAAAAGAAAGTAAAAGGCATGTGATGCTATGAACAGGCTACTAATAGTTGAAAGGAATTCTCTCTTTCCTGTTTCCATCTGTTATCATAATTATTGATTCACCTCAATTCAGTGACAGCAGTGCTGCTTCAACAAACTTCCAGAATACTATTACATTCATATTTTATAATGTATTAGCAGCCTAATATTCAAGAAAAGTTTAAAAATTGAAATCAACTTTGCACTCCATTTTGTGGACGTGGCTTGCATTTATAAATCTTTGAGAGTAACCTTTTTATGTTGTTTCCTCTTCAGCCATAATCCTTTCAGGCTTATTGGAGTTGGATTATCTGTTTGGACTTTTGCAGCAGCTGGGTGCGGTAGCTCATTTGATTTTTGGTCTATTGCAATATGCCGCATGTAAGTTAGTGCTCAAAGAGTTGTTCTTTCTCCTATCATTGCATTATAGTTTTCTGGTGCTATTTAATTAGTTACATTGCCGATCTTGTCCTTTAGGCTGGTTGGTGTTGGTGAGGCTTCCTTCATAAGTCTTGCGGCTCCATTTATAGATGACAATGCTCCTGCTGCTCAGGTTTTTTTTTTCTCTCTCTTTTCTTCTTGGAGGACTTCTCAAGATTAGCTTGCTTTTGCTTCTTTTCCAAACATGTTTTAATTTTCTGATTGCACAATGATACCAAGTAATTCTGTCATAATTCCAGAAAACAGCTTGGCTTGCAATGTTCTACATGTGTATACCTACTGGAGTTGCTGTCGGCTATGTATATGGTGGATTAGTAAGTTTACATACTGCTTTCAGTGCTCTCATATTCTTTTTGTCTTGACATATTTGGTTGAAATATCCAACTTCAATTCTTTTTCTGTCAGTTTATTTTTCCCCTGAAATGCGACACTGTATCCAGTTTATTACAAGTTTGATCCTTTATATCTTTTCTGCTTAATTGGATTTGGTTGATTTTGATGTCAAAAGTGATGCTGCAACTGTTTAATTTTTCCTTCTCCTTTTAACAACCTACCTTGCTCCTACAGGAATTGTGTTGGTTGCCCATAACAAATATAAAATTATTAAGTTTCTGAATATTTGTTTATTTATATGCCTGTTGTATTTATTATTTAAATGGTAATTTTTGGTCTTGTGAACTAGTGTTTGTTTTTGCAAATTGTCTAATATCTCATATCTAGGCTGTGCACATTATCCTTCGCTCTTGGTGGTGTTAAACTTGTCATATGCTGTTATAATGACTCTTAACTCTTTTTACTGATTCACCAGTGGCAATCCTCTCAAATGTTTCTGATTTTATTTGGTTGTAAATTTTGGAAATAATTATCTTCAGCATTTTCTCTCTATTTTAGGTTGGAAACCATTTGAACTGGCGATATGCTTTCTGGGGAGAGGCTATTTTGATGCTTCCATTTGCTATTTTGGGTTTTGTAATGAAACCTTTGCAATTAAAAGGTGCATATTTTGTGATGCACATCTGCACTTTATAAAGTTATTATTATTATTATTATTTTTCTGGTTACATTAGAAAACCCTTTACTGGACTTCAACCACAGGATTTGCTCCTGCTGACTCAAAAAAAGCATTGGCATCCATTGAAACGGCTGCTTCTGTTGCTGAAGGTACTGTATGTTGCTCATTTTTCTTCTTGTAATTATTTGTTAGTATTTCTGTTATGATAACGAAGATGTTTTTTGTTCATGAAGGGAGAACTCATTGAGCAGCTGCTGTGTTGTAAACTGCTGATACTTGCTATGAATTACCACATAAGTGGCAAATTTGTTTATCAATTTGTATTTATTTGTATGATGACAAACCTTTTGCAGCCCTCCCAAAGTGCAACATAGTTATCTAATCTTCTTATTCTTCTATTAAATCATGAGGTTTGCTTCCTTTCAGTGTCAAAGTACTGTTTGTATATAAAAACCTGTGATGCATGACTAAATTCTTTGGCTAGACCCACCCAGTAGAAGAAAAAGAAGAAATTTAGCATGATAAACACTCGTACAATTTTAAGGATTATCTTTTAAATATGTTTTAGTGACAGGGTAGAACATTATAGAACTCCTTATAGGCTCAAAGGTTCATTGAACATACATATTTTATTGCTCTTATATCTATTCTTTTCTTAAAACTTTTTATGTATCTGTATTTGGTTACTATGCTGAATGTGCAAAATTATAGCTTAATGGCTAAACAGAACAATAACTATGGTATGGGCTTGCTTCTTCAATTATTCTCTTTAAGTGTTTTTTTTTTTTTTTTTTTTTCTTACAATAGAACTCACTTGCTAGCAGAGTTTCAAAAGATACGAATGTTAGAGATATCCCAGCATAGGGTTAATGAAAATGGATCTAAAATAGCATTTCTTGTGTAAATTTCTTGCTGTATGATAATATGTAATAATCTTGTCCTTCAGTAGTTTTGACATCAGAACTTTTTAATATCATAAATTTAATTGAATTCAACCTTGCATCGCACTATATGTAAACAACAGGACACAAAATCTGTGCAAGCCAAGTAAATTTTTGCTGCAGGACAACCTATAGATTTAGGATTTATATTTTATTTTCTTTCTTAATTTGAATGGTGTCAACTTCCTTATCTTGGTTGATCTACTTTCGTAGTAGGTATTCATTTCATTTCCTAGATAGTTATATTCCCTTTCTAAATTAGGTCCTGCCAACTATAAGTACAGACCTAAGTTAGTTATTATTTGGAACAATTGTATATGAATGATCTCTGAGAATAAATATTAGTTTCTCCCTCTATTTCTCTATCAGTTTCCCTCCCGTTTCTTCTATTTCCACTCCTTTTCTTTTTCTTTTGTCTGATCCCTATCAAAATGATTGCTTAATCTATTTTTATATTTTTTTATGGTTTGCAATACTAGACATTTGAATATAACTGGGAATTAGGTTATAATATAATCTTTAGGAGCTTCGTGAATTTTAAGCACTGATTCTTCTTGGTGCAGATTCAGAAGCTTCAGTTATAAGTGGTGATGTGCCAGTTGGAATTGAAGGTGTCACCAATCAAGGTTCTGGAAAATCTTCAAAGTGAGTGGCTTTTGCCTTCATGCTTTGTATGCCTCTTTTATGATCGTAAATGTATTTGCATCTCTAACATGGATAAAGTTGCAGGTTTCAGTAATGTCTGACTTTTTAATATGAAGTAATATTAAAATCAAGGGAAAAGAAGTTAGCAGCTTATTAATTGTCAAAGCATCTAATGTTTTCTTTTCCTTATCCAAATCTTTTCTGTTGAACTGAGAAGTTCTCTATTCAAATTATAACAATGATATCTGAGCATGAGATGCCACGTACCTAATGATACCAAAAGGATTCATTGAGGAGGAAAGCTAATGAATTTTCAGATTGTAGGATTAAACAATCTATGTCATGATTCCTGAGATCTGGAAGCAGGATGGTGACAGAACTGCTTCTTTACAAGTTTAAACATTTAACTACAACATTTAATCTCCCAACTTGAATGACCCAGCAAAAAAGACAGACAAGAAAGGGTAAAAACAAGTGCATGGTTGATGTTACAGCTTTGATATCATTACATGACAGCTCTCAGTGGTGTGAGCCAAATGCATGAGCCTCATTACATTTTTACCTTAGAATTTCCACTCTGAAATTATTTGGATATAATGAGGTGGTGCAAGCTAGGCAAGGGCCATGTTAAATACTGGTGGAGAAGCAGAATCAAACTCTAGAAATGGTTACTCCTTGTTAGTTTCCAGCTTGATACTTTAATGATGTTGATTCATGTAAATATTTAGTCAAACCTTTATTACACTCTAGGCTATGGCAGGACAGGTGGCCATGTTTTCTGTTTTGCGCACAGCCATCTGTGTCACATATCTTAAAGGATTAGATATCCTCCTGTCTCCTCTTGGTTTTCTAGTGACCATTTGATGAACATTGAATTAAACCTTATAAAGTAAACTTGGAAGGGATAATTTCAAATTTAAACTCCACTATCAGTAATTCTATTATTTCTAACAACTCTCTTCCATATGGCAGGCTGACAGGTTTATCCATTTTGAATCAGTTCTCTCGATTTGCAAAAGATATGAAAGTGCTTCTGCGCGATGAAGTTTATGTTGTAAATGTTCTAGGTATCTTCTGAATTTTCTCCACCTCCATGCTGTGCTTTTAGCAACTATATAGCTACATAAATCTTATACCATGCCAGTCACAGTGATCTTGATCTGCTCAGGCTTTCCTTGACTTACTTTGTTGAATTCCTCATTGTGATTGGCATTTGTTGTTGTATGTATTTTCTTCATGATACCTGTAACCTCCAATGTTTAATGCATGACCATTTGGCAAATACATTGTTGTCCAGGAGGCCTTTGATGAGGTGGTTATATTATAAATTTTGGGACCTGTGGACATCATTTTAATTTGTTAATTGGTTGGCAGGCTACATATCGTACAACTTTGTCATTGGAGCATACTCATATTGGGGGCCAAAGGCTGGTTATAATATCTATCACATGGTATGATAACCTGAAAATTTGATTTTATTTCATTCACCATCATCAGATTACATTGTAACCAATTCTTATTTTGTATAATTTCAATTTTATATTTTGAGATATCAATTTGAACTGATTAAAAGATTGATTACCTTAAAAGAGTAATGCGGACATGATGTTTGGAGGAATTACGATTGTTTGTGGGATTTTGGGAACAATATCTGGGGGCCTCATTCTTGATCGCATGACTTCAACAATCGCAAATGCTTTCAAGGTAAGTTCTGTTCTAAAGTGTCACATAAACATGTTTGTATATTAAGAAAAACTGTACAGGAGAAAATTATCTCTTACGTTACTAGGATATTTTACCCTACTTAACAAAGATTTAATCATTTGTTTCTGGGTTATATTAAATATTGAACTTGTATCTCATATGTAGTTTCTGAATTTGTATTAGTTTTTGAGATATTATACCTTTGCTTCTTTTACAGCTTCTTTCGGTAGCAACATTTCTGGGTGCAATATTTTGCGTTTCTGCGTTCTGTCTAAAGAGCTTGTATGGTTTCATAGCTCTTTTCTCAGTGGGTGAACTACTCATCTTTGCCGCACAGGTACTATTATGGTTGAGTTGGATTTAGAATTCGTTCTTTCCGGCTCATGCTTTGCATCCTTTCAAGTTATCTTTTAGATTATTAATAGAGAGTCAAATATAATCTAATTCATGTTCATGCTAACAGAAGAAAGTTTTAAGTGGGAGTTTACTTGTTAGTTGACGACTGGCACTCGCATATAAATTAATCAATCACATTAAGAGTTGTGAATTATTATCAAGTTGATGATCTGGTCTGTGACTTCTGTAAAAAACTAATATATAGCCATGAATAGTGGGCAATTGCCATATTACCTTGTGTAAATATGCAGAGAATTGCTGTTAATTTAAGATTTTGTTGTTGTGCTGTTAGGAACCCCTAACCTTCACACCTAGCTCAATCAACACACAAGGATCTGAAGCAAAATAATCAACAAAACAGCCAAGCAAGGTTAATATCCAGAATAAAAGAGCTCGAAATTGTATTAACTGAATGAGAAATAATAACAGTAATGGAAAGACTCAATAACAGAAAATACCGATAACACTAGCTATGCGAGGTGCTAGGACCCTCCCTATATATGCCTTTAACAATATTCTCTATGTCCTATACTCACACAAACCCATATATTTATACCCTCTGACAACCTCTCCTTAAACTCTGCCACGTTACCATAAGAATAACAAACTCCCCAAAACGGTTTCCTCACTCTGCTTGTCCCTTTTTGCCCTTCTTTCTATAAACTTGTGTAACTGGTGGTAGTGCCCTATCAATACCCCCCGCAAGGAGAGCCACCTTGTCCTCAAGGTGAAAGGCAGGAAATTGATCCTTAATGACATCAACCGACTCCCAAGTGGCTTCGAAAGCGGGCAAATCAGTCCATTGAATTAACACTTCCTTGGTGCCATCCAACAGAATACGAATGGACTGAACCGCAGCTGGTTGAACAAGCAATTTCATATCCTTAAAAAGACAGGCAGGAAGGGGCTGGACTGGTACAGAAGTGTGGAGGGATTTCTTCAATTGTGAGATGTGAAAAACGAGGTGTATACATGCAGAAGCTGGCAAGTCCAGGCGATAGGCCACTGCCCCGACTTTGGCCAAAACAGGAAAAGGCCAATAAAAATGAGGACTAAGTTTCTCATTGACTTTCTTAGCCAAGGACTTAAATTTGTACGGTTGAAGTCGCAAAAATACTAGATCGCCCGGTTGAAAAGATACATCCCTGCGTTTGGTATCGGCATAGGATTTCATATGTGCTTGGGCAGTGAGAAGATTACTCTTGAGTATCTCCAGTAAGGCATTGTGATCAGTCATATGGTGATTAACCTCTTTGACAACTGAGTAGATGTCGTTAAATTTCAGAAGAACAGGAGGTTCACGGCCGTATAATGCCTTGAACGGAGACACCTTGGTGGCACTATGATAAGTTGAATTAAACCAATACTCAGCCCAATGAATCCAGGGCGGCCACTACTTCGGCTTGGCACTGGAGAAGCAGCGTAAATAGGTTTCCAAACATTGATTGACCACCTCAGTCTGACCATCGGTTTGCAGATGGTAAGCCGAGTGAAACTTGAGAGTGGTACCAGCTAGGCGAAATAATTCATACCAGAATTGGCTCATAAATACCCGATCCCTGTCGAAAACTATCGACTTAGGAAATCCGTGGAGACAAACCACCTCTTTGACAAATAGGGCAGCCACCTCTCTAGCATTGTAGGGGTGATATAAAAGAAGGAAATGACAATATTTAGTTAAGCGATCCACCACGACAAAAACGGTATCATAGCCAAAAGCCTTGGGCAACCCCGCCAATGAAATCCATGGACAAATCATCAAAAGCTAAGTCTGGAATGAGCAGTGGTTGAAGCAAGTCGGCAGGCTTGAGGGCGAGGTGTTTGTTCTGTTGGCAAGTGCCACAAGCATTCACAAAGTGCTTAATGTCTTGTTTAATACCCTCCCAAAATAAGATGCTAGTGACACGTTTGTAGGTGCGAAAGAACCCAGAGTGACCCCCACTTGGTGTACAATGGAACTCAGTCAACAATTGAGGAATAAATTTAGAGGCCTTGGGAAGGACCAATCTACCCTTATATAGAAGACAGCCATGCCGAAGGGTATAGGGAGGTCGGGATGCTGGCTGGAGAAGGAGATCTTGGATAATGAGCTACAACTTGGGATCATTAAGAGCTTCTGCTGCCAAGTCCTCATAGTCGTGGAAATGAACCGTGGATAGACTATGGAGTTCGACTGATGGTTCTCGACGGGACAAGGCATCTGCCACCTTGTTGGCTCCCCCAGGCAAATACTGAATTTCAAACTGGTAGCCTAATAACTTGGCAATCCACTTTTGTTGTTCGGGTATCACTGGCCGTTGTTCCATGAGAAACTTAAAGACTCTGTTGGTCCATCTTAATCACAAACTTCCTCCCAATCAAGTAATGGCTCTATTTGTGGACCGCAAAAACAATTGCCATCAATTCTCTTTCGTAGACAGATTTCTGTTTGGAGGATTGGGGAGAATGCTTTATTGAGAAAAGCAATTGGGCGGCCTAATTGCATCAACACAGCCCTAATTCCTTGTCCCGTCGCATCAGTTTTGATCTCAAAAGGTTGAGCGAAATCAAGGAGAGCCAGGACCGGCACAATGGTCATGGCATGCTGTAGGTGGAGGAAGGCTTGTTGAGCGGCCTCAGACTAGGAAAAAGAATCTTTCTTTAATAATTGGGTGAGCGGCCGGGCTATCTGGCCATATCCCTTGACAAATTTGCGGTAATACCCGGTAAGCCCAAGGAACCCCCGCAAGCTTTTGATGGATTTAGGACAAGGCCAGGAAGTCATACATGCAATCTTGGTTGGATCGGCCTTGACGTCGTTAGCCGAGATGAGATGCCCCAAGTACTCTAGTTTGGCTTGGGCAAATAAGCGTTTCTTGTAGTTGACTACCAATTGGTTGTCATGTAATGTTTGAAACACCTGTCGTAAATGCCAAAGATGAGACAACATATCAGTACTGTAAATCAATATATCATCAAAGAAAACCAGTAAGAACTTGCGGAGAAAGAGTCGGAAGATGTCGTTCATCAATCCTGGAATGTGGACGGTGCATTTGTCAATCCGAAAGGCATTACTAAGAATTCGTAGTGCCCCTCGTGTGTGCGAAAAGCCGTTTTAGGCACATCCTCTGATCGGACACAAATATGGTGATAACCAGACTTAAGATCCAGCTTTGAAAAAATAGAGGCTCCCCCCAACTCATCCAGCAGCTCATCTATCACCAGAATCGGGGAATTTGTCCGGCACAGTCAGCTCATTTAAGGCACGGTAATCAATACAAAATCGCCAGGTCCCGTTCTTTTTCTTGACCAATAGTATTGGGCTTGAGAAGGGACTAATACTGGGTTGGATGATTCGTGCCGCCAGCATCTCTCCAACTAATATTTGACGGGCGGATGTTGGGTGGCTATGCGCCTGCCTTAAGGGTTATGGCATGATCATGGCGCCTTGGAGGGGGAAGTTCCGTTGGAAGGGCAAATAACGGAGCAAATTCTGCCAATAAATCAGCCACCCTGGAATCTAAGTTATCCACATGGTCCGTTTCCTGTTGAACAATAGAACAAAATTCCACCACAAACCCACACCCAGTCTTCAGCAAGGATTTCATCATAGCCTTAAGGGGCATCCCTGCCTCAACCAAAGAGGGATCTCCTTGAAGTAAAACCGGTTGGCCATTCAATTCAAACTTCATGGTGAGACATCTATGGTTTGCACAAAATTCCCCCAAAGAACTTAACCATGTCACGCCCAGAATAACATCAGTACCCCCCAATTCAATTGGATAGAAATCATGTGTTATGGTATTGCCTTGGATGAATAACTCCAGCTCTCTACATACCCCGGAACTCTGAACCATTAATCCAGTACCTACCCATCACCCCAAAAGCTTTCGTGTTTGTCATAGGTAACCCAAGTGAGCTAACCAGTTCGTGAGAAATATAATTATGAGAGGCCCCATTGTCGATCATCACGATTACCTCGGTATCGCGAATTGAGCCGCGTAACTTGAGGGTATTGGACGAACTCAGCCCCACTAGCGAATGCAAGGATAAGGCAAGCAGTTCGTCGGTGGCTGTTGGGTCATTCTCAAAAGTAAGTGGAGGTTCCTCCTCTAACATTTCATCCTCCTCGTGGAGTAACAGAACCTAGAGGGTCCGATTCTTACACCTATGACCTGGACCGAATTTTTCGTCACATCGGAAACAAAGGCCACGTTCTCTCTTATACCGAGCTTCAACATCGGACAATCGCCGAAAAGGATAGTCATGCATTACCACTGAGGTCGACTCGTTAGGTTTATCGCAATGATCAGTGCGTGGTGGCGTGCTGAAATTTCGATCAGAAGGGCGATTAAGGTGTTGACCCCAGCTGACTTTGAGTGGTTCTGGAGTTGGTGTGAATCGGGTGTATTGTTCTGGAGTTGGAGCTGATATAGGTACCCGTTGGGTTCGATTAGGCTTGCTAAGGATTTGGTTTAAAACCCTATTTTTGTCTTCAATTTTATGGGCGTGGTCCATAAGTTCAAATAGGTTGTTGGGCCTCACTAACCTTAGTTCAGCCCGAATGGCTTCCTTGAGTCCATTAGTGAAGGTGCCCATGACTATCTCTTCTTCCATTTCATTCATCGGAGTTGAGTACAACTCAAACTGCTCCCTGTATTCCGTTACTGTGTCTGACTGTCGCAGCGCCACCATGTCTCAAACGCTGATCCCTTAAAGGATGGATTGAATCGTTCGATCAGGGCCTTCTTGAGTGTGCCCCAGTTTGGAAAAGGAGCACAAGAATCGACCCATTGGAACCAGTTCAAGGCCCGACCTTCCATACAAACTGCCGCCGATTCCACCTTCTCTTCTTCGACGATTCGGTTGACATGGAAGTATCTTTCGACTCTGAACACCCATCCTCCAGGATCTTCTCTGTTAAACAAAGGTAATTCCAGCTTCACCTTCCTTTGTTCATCTCTTGTATTGTCATGTGTTTTTTATCGATCCCGATTCTCTTCACCTCCACCCATCGGATTACCAAAGGAATCCCCCCTGTTTTTTCCCGATTTGCACTCTCCTCCCTTTCCTCCCTTAGTCGAATCCATTCCCTCAACTCCAGGAGATAATCCTTAATACTACCCACATCCTCCTTAATGCTTCCTATATCCTTTTCTAACCCTTCAACTCTTGTCTCCATTCTCCTTTTCACCATACCCAAACCTGGCTCTGATACCAAATTGTTAAGAACCCCTAACCTTCACACCTAGCTCAATCAACACACAAGGATCTCAAGCAAAATAATCAACAGAACAGCCAAGCAA
>WYDK02000001.1:6879787-6896559 GCA_009867345.2 Toxicodendron radicans
TAGTAGCATATGAGATTGAAAATTTTGAATTTCTATTAATCATGATTATTTGGTATGAAATGTTATTTGTTGTTAATGCGGTTAGTAAATATTTATAATATGAAAATATAAATATTGTTGTTGCAATAGATCAGTTGAAAGAGTTTGTTTTATTTTTTTATAATATAGAGAAAATGAGTTTACATCTTCTATGATTTATGCTAAAAAGATTGTAGAGCAAATGAATATAGAACTAAAATTTCATGAAAAACGTATAATAAAGAGAAAAAAATAACAATTTGATGAGAATGAAAACGGATAAATGAAATTGTTTGTTGGAGAATCTTTTAGAATAAATTATTTCACATATTTAGTTGATAATGCAATTTCTTCACTTCAAAATAGGTTTGAACAATTTGAAATATATAGTGATAATTTTGGTTTAATTTATAATATAGAAAAAGTTAAAATTGTTTGTCAATAATAATTTGAAAAAAATTTGTTTAAATCTTGAAATTTTTTTAAAACATGACATGCTCTCCCATATTGATGATTTAGATTTATATTCTGAATTAAAACTTTTAAGAGAAATTATAAACGTGGAAATTAAAACACCACTTGAGATACTAGATTTTATAAAAAAAATGATTTCTTTTTAAATGCATGGATAGCTTATAGAATACTATTAACTATTCATGTGTAATGTAATTTAAGCAAAAAAAAGTTTTTAAAAATTTAAGTTAATAAAATTTTATTTGTATGCAACCATGTCAAAAAAAAAGATTATATAATTTACCCATATTATCAATTGAAAAAAATTGGTTTCTAAACTTGAATATAAAATTTTAATTTGTAATTTTCTATCTTGAAAGGTAAGAAAAATAAATTTAAAATAATATTTTTAATATATATTTATATTATTAGAAGATCCCTAAAATAATTCTTACTTAGAATTACAAATGTTATTGAGATGGTCTACATATGTTTGAATAAATAAATAAATTTATTAGTAATAGATTAGAGATTTAAAAAAAAAAAAAAGGGTCCACATGATGAGAGTTGAGTTGACAGTTGGCTTAAGGCGTTGAAAACTTAGGTTGTATCGCGTTTTAAATGACGTAAAACTAATCATCACTTTGATTACCTAATTCCCATTTACACTAAATTAACACCTGCCTTAATTGGAACAACATTATCAACTCTCACACATCAAATGACTAATTATCCTTTATATATATATATAATTTAAAAGTAACATTATTTTATAAATGAATAATAATATTATTTTTACTGTTTAAGAATGTTTGAAAAAACAAACAGCTGATTCTTAGTGTTCTAAAATAATATAGTATTTTAAATCCTTTTAATAATGACATCTTACTTATAAAGAGTTTCATCTTAATTAAACTTATATATCGGAATGAGTTAACCTCATTTATTATTTGAATAATATTACAAATATGAACTTTTTCTACAAACTCATTTATACAAATTGATGTGTTTAAACGTAATAAAATGATATTGAATTAGAGATATATTAAATAATTAAAGTAGATGACTTGTCAAACATGTAAAGTAAACATATCAATTTGTAGGGATGAATTTATATAAAACGTTTGTATATGTAATATTACTCTTATTATTTATTATCTATTAAAAAACGTGTTCCTAAAAACACATTAACTTTGTGCAAACGGATTAACACATTGATCGATAATATTAATTTAACAATAATACTAAATTTATCATTCTCATACATTATTTCTCTTATATCATTATGTGATAAAAGACGATCGAGTGATTTTAAATTAAAAAAAAAAAAACTTTCATTCAATCATCTTTTGTCACATAATGATATAAGAAAAATAATGTATGTGAATAATGTAAACGTAATATTACTCTTAATATAAAGTAAATACTACACTTATAAAATATTCATACAAAGTAATGTGTTATATTATAATTAAAAGAATTAATTTATAAAAGTAATTTATTAATCAATGATATATCATTTTATATATATATATCCTTGTACGATGATATTATAAGTGTAATATTATTTTAATATAGATAAATCTAATTTTGAATTGAGATTTTGTTGTTTATGAGTAATGTCTCTATAATTGTAACTTCCCAATTAAAATGAAATTGATTATTGGCCTTTCAATCTCAAAAGACTAGAACACACGTCTTATTCCATACACTGATTCCACGAGGTTTCCAACACACGTGCATCCCACTCACCCCCCCTTAAATCTTATTATTATTATCCAAAATAATATTTTATTCTTAGTTATTTCAATTTTAACCACTTAAAAAAAGGTTATTAATAATTGTGTTGTATTTTGAACTGTTAATTTAAAAAAAGCTAAAGCAACACACAACAACCACTTCGTATCGTTACCTTTTTAACCACACCCCATGAAGTTTCTTTGTCGCCCTCAAAATACTCCAAAAAAAAAAAATCTTTTCTATGTAATCCAACGGTCACAATCATATCTGTGACGCCCCATCTCTTTTTACCATTACATAATAAATACAAACTCTTCCCTGTCTCCTCCTGTCCTTTCTTCTTCTTCTTCTTCTTCTTCTCTTCAAAACCTTCTCTTTCTTCATTCATTCATTAAACGCGTTACACAATCACATGGCTGTCACTACTACTGCTACCATACGCTCTCAACCACCGTATCATTTCCCTCTCCCCTTCAACATTTTATCAAATATTATTATTAATATCTCTCTAATGCGTTAAATTAAATTTATGTCTTCTACAATACAACTGAAAAATAAAATTAAAGCAGTTTTAATTTCTATGAAATGTAGGACTCTCAACCAACTCCTCACCACTGTTTTGGTTGATACATTGTCAAATTTTTTTCCGTTTTCTCGATTTTGAGAGTGAAAAATTCATGCTCAAGTTTGTTTTATCTGGTTTCTGTTTTCTTGATGGTTTTTGATTTTGAAAGTTCAGTCTTAGGGTTAGGGTTTACTACATCTGCACTACATTTTGTACGAATAAGACGTTCTTTTAAATTTTAGCTTCTACTTTAGATTATTGAAATCAATGTTGATGAAAAATGCCGACTATTAGAGCTCCAGCTACTAAGAAAACTACAACGCTCACGGTTAGTCTTCTCTGTTGACTTCAAATTACATCATACTACATTTTATTTAATGTTTTTCGCCATTTCCTTTTCCGTTATAGTCTGTGCTTAAACTTTTACTGGCTACAGGTTGCTGTGAAATGTAGACGGTTAACGGGGAGAGAACACGGCCGGGACATTGTTAGAGTAAATGACAACAAGGTGTGGGGTTATTTTGTAATTTTTTATAATTATTTTTAATTTGAGTTTTTTCATGTAAAATTCTGTACTGTTTTGTTGAGAGGATTCGTTATGTAACGGAATAATTGGATTTTGTAGGAGGTGGTTGTTTTGGATCCTGATTTGTCAAAGGATTATCTTGAACGCATACAGAATAGAACAAAGGAAAAGAAGTACAGTTTTGATTATGCGTTTAGTCCTGATTGTACAAACTTGGTATGGGGCTTATATTTTAGTTTTTAAGTCTAAAATTCCAAATTCTTAAGGATTTTATTGGATTAGCATGTGGTTATGTATTATTTCTCTTTGTTTTCCTTCTTTGAGAATTAAGTGTGGAGAAAATTCCTGTTTATCATCATCATTCATGTTTCATGCTGAATTTAATAAAAAAGGTTGAATTTTGAGTGATTCAAATCCTTGGTGAGGTAGCGGTTATAAGTTTTCCTTTTCCTTTTTTTTTTATCTTAAATAATGTGAAGAATCACAAGAGATTTTTTGGAATAGTTATTTGCATGTTAACAATGTTGATGCTTTTAATGTTTACTGGATTCTTGTGAAGAAAACTCAAGCAATTGAGTAGGTGAAAAATATATGTTGAATAATGTAAGAATGTAGCTGTAGCTGCTACATTGTATTGGTTAAATGGATGTATCAAATAATAAAGTGTAGGAGGTAAATAGATTGGTTGTATTGTGGGTGTATTTTTTAACTATGCTTCATATTTTCCAGGATGTATATGCGCAATGTATATCTTCTGTGATCTCTGGGGTTGTTCAAGGTCTCAATGCAACAGTGTTTGCTTATGGCTCAACTGGAAGGTACTGTTCGTGTTCATATTTACCTTGCCCCCTGACGTTTGAATAGGTTTTATTTATTTTGTTCCAGCTGAGGTGACTACCTCCATAATTAATGAATTTCAGTTTAGTATGTACTATTTAAGATCATGATGTTACATTCTTTTGTTGTGAATTGTGTGGTCTATTTGTTATTTCCTTTATAATGAATCTAACACCTCTCATACCTGTGCAGTGGTAAAACATATACTATGGTTGGTACAAAGAGTGATCCTGGACTCATGGTTCTCAGTTTGCATAGAATTTTTGACCTTATTAAAAAGGACAAAAGTTCTGATGATTTTGAAGTTACTTGCTCCTACCTGGAAGTTCACAATGAAGTAGGCCTGCATTTCAACTGTGGATTTCCAATTATTGCTTCTTGTTTTTTGTTTGAAGTTAATATTTGATTATTTTAACAATTCAGGTTATCTATGATTTGCTTGAAAAGTCATCAGGTCATTTGGAACTTAGAGAGGATCCAGTTCATGGAATGGTTGTTGCTGGGCTGAGATGTATCAAGGTTCAGTTTCTTCTATTTGTGTTCATATATTTATCAACTGTAATCAATCTACTGGATCTCTTTCATCAGAATGTTGCTTCACATTTTAGGTGTAGGCCTTGAAATCTTACTCTAGTGTAGCTAATTATTGAATGTCTGTTAGCCTTTTCAATATGTCTCAGATGACATCAATAATGTGCAACTAATGACTTAGTGAGTGAGTTTTGTGGGCTTTTGCCCACAACTAACTTAGGTGATGAATTGGATGCCTCTGGGTTGTAATTTTTTGGGATTATTAGTTATGGTTATTTGCATTGAATTTACTGAAATTCTTTACCTTGGCATAGTATTGGCATGCAAACACTTGATTTTTCGCTGGTTAATGAACATGCCAATGCTTGAAATGTGGCTACTCATAGATGCCAAATTCAAATGTCAGTATTACATAGCATAATGAAGTTTAGCTGATAATTTTCTTTTCTTTTATTGAGTGAATGGCTTTACTATATTTTTCTGTTTAAGCCCTATGATTCATGGAAAGAAACAGTAATCCCTTATGGTTTTGTTTTATTTGGCCCTCTGATGATCCATGTTCAGTAATTTCTGAATCTTTTTTCTGCCCAAGTGTAGTCTATTCGTCGGCAACTTAAGCTGGTTTTGACTGATTAGTGTTTACTTGTGTTTATACTAGTTCTCTAGTAAACTGTAATTTATTAATTGCATTTTTGTCTTTGATGTATTTCTGGTTTTCTGGTTAGTTAGTCCTTGATTATTTTGCTTTTGGTTCAGGTCCACTCAGCTGATAAGATTCTTGAACTTCTGAATTTGGGGAATAGTCGGCGGAAAACTGAAAGCACAGAGGCCAATGCAACTTCCTCACGGTAATTTGAATTTCTTTATTTGTCATAAACTTACAGTTGTCATTGTTGCCATGACGAGTTTTGTTAAACATCTTCTCTTTGTCCTCCTCTCATTTTGCCTGCACACTTTTCCAATTTAATGCTTGCTTTTACCTTTTGGCCTTCCAAATTAATCCTTGGTAATGGTGTTTGGATTTTATTTGACACTAAATACTACGTGAATTTATCAATAATTTTCTTTACATAATCCAAACACAATCCAAATCTGTAGGAGGAAAAAAAGGATTTTAGTTTGCCCTTCATTTATGCTCTAAGACCTCTTAGAAGAATCCAGTGTATGAGGGAGAAATCTTTTATTTTTGGGCTTAGCTGCCTAAAACTTGGGATATTTTCATATTATTGCTCAAGGTGAAGAGTTAAGTGCATCCACCTGCTAATAACAATGAGCTTTTTGACCAGGATTTTTAATTTTAAGCAAAACTATAGTTGAATATACAAATTAAAATTAGGCAAGCTTTAATTAAAAACAGTGTGAAGGGAAAGGTTTGGCTTTTACTTTTGCATCATTATGCTGCCACTGTTACCGACTGTTACATATTGTGGATTAATTTAATAAGAAATAAGAAAAAGAAGAAAGTAGGACTTTCCCTATTAGGTTTTATCATTATTTCCTGGTCTCATACAAGTTAGTTTTTATGTAATCAGATCACATGCAGTTTTAGAGATTACCGTGAAGAGAAAGCAGAAAAACAAATATCGTAATCAAGTAATGAGAGGAAAACTTGCTCTTGTGGATCTTGCTGGCAGTGAACGAGCTTCTGAAACAAATAGTGGAGGGCAAAAGCTAAGGGATGGAGCCAATATTAATCGTTCTCTTCTAGCATTAGCAAATTGCATTAATGCTTTGGGAAAACAACAAAAGAAGGGACTGGCTTATGTTCCTTATCGGAACAGGTATCTGATGAATCTATCGTAGATTGAAAACCCTCCTGTTACTTTATCTAATATCAATAGTTTAATTTTGTTTCTTGTCACCTAAAAAATGTAGCTCATGTGAAAATTTTTCAGCAAACTGACTCGGATACTAAAAGATGGTCTCAGTGGCAATTCTCAAACTGTTATGGTAGCAACTATATCACCAGTTGACAGTCAATATCATCACACTGTGAATACCCTGAAATATGCTGACCGGGCAAAGGAAATAAGAACACATATTCAGGTAGGACATGATTTTGGGCTGTATCAACTTGGTTTAGTTGGGTTTGAGTTCCGGGCAATGCATTGTATTGTTGTGTGTTTTGATGAATTATGACTAGGTTGGATACCATTTATTACTAGTAATTGGTGCTCTATTTCTTGTAGTATAATGAAAGTGATGCTGTTTCCTTTTTGGGAATATTTTATTTATCTTTTGTGCTATAATTAATGTAATTCCTATATGTTTGTGTGCTGCATCAACTTGCATTTTACAGGCTTAAGTTAAGTGCAATATGTGTATGATGTATGTATGTATCAACATTTATAGATATTTGTTGTGTATTGTCTGTGTGATTAGGAACATAGTCATCATTTGTGAGAATGATTGTCTTTTCGTTTTCAGAAAAACATTGGCACAGTTGATACCCATGTATCAGACTACCAGAGGATGATTGACAATCTTCAGGTTAGTTGGTAAATGGCTTAATATTTGTAATTCTGATTAGCAATTTCTATACATTGGGCTTAACATATTTGATTGTACAGATTGAGGTCTGTCGACTGAAAAAGGAACTAGCTGAAAAGGAATCACAGCTAAGTATCAAACCTGCTGAAAGAGCTGCTGATGATGAGCTGTCTTGGTTGAATATTTTGAGCCATGAAATCAGTGAAAATGTCCAGGAACGGATAAATTTACAAAAGGCTTTATTTGAGCTTGAGGAAGCAAACCTTCGTATACGTTCTGAACTCCAACATCTTGACGAGGTTATTGCAAAACACCAGGTTTGTGCCAGTTATTGGTGCTCACTGTTTATTTTGCTTTAAGCTTCATCTTTCTTATTTGTGGACATGGTGAGAACATGACTTGTGCATATTTCACCTCAGTTCTGATGCCATTTAGTGAGAATTTGATTTTCTCAAACTACATTTTGTTGATGGTTTGATGATCTCTAATGAAATTGACAGGATAGCTAGGACTGCCAAATGTCTTATAAGAAAAAAAAGAAAAAGAAAAAGAAAGAAAGAGTACCTACTCAACAAACCTTCTCTTGATTATCAGGGAAATAGTAGCATAATTTCATTTCTTTGTTGGTTGAGGGTGTGCTTGAGGGTGTGCCCTCTGTACAGATAACTGCTGCTGATATATTACCGAGTGGTTCTCTTTTCTGAACAAAGAAAGAAAGGAGTTTCAGATAATTTTTTTAACGGAGTGTCTTTTTCTGTGACAGGCTACTGAAAAAGATGAAGCTGTTGTAGAGGCTTTGAGAGCAAGGAGGCAAGTAATTCTTGATAACATACGTGACAATGATGAGGCGGGTGTCAATTATCAAAAGGTAATATCTGAACCATGATCAGGGCTTATAAAGATTATAGTTTTCATCTGTTTTAACCAATACCAGAAATATTACTTTTTATAGGAAATTGAAGCAAATGAGAGTCATCGATGTGAACTCCAAGACATGATTGATGAAGCCATCAGTAACAATTGCAATAAAACCTACTTGCGCATTCTCAGCCAATATAGAATCCTGGTGAGTGGATTTAAGCAGTTTCAATCTACTAGCAATTAGCTGTTACTGAATTTGGTGTCTCCATTTTTCTGATTTGATAGTTTATTTAAAAAGAAGTTACTAAGATTGTTACTGTTAATCGAGTCAAGCTGGCTAAGTATTTACTAACCAATCACTGAAAATGAGTGGTACTCGATAGTTAATGTCATTGGAAGCTAGGATAGACCTTTTCATGTTTGTTTTTGTCCTGACATTGTTGTTTTGTGCTTTATGGGCTACCTTTCTGAGAGAGGACGACCGTGTACTGCTGTGCTTGACTTTATTTGGGCAATATGTCAATTCAAAGATTTTTGAAGACTTGTTTAGATGTAATCTTACTATGAGAATCTCACAGTTGTATTTGCTTTGATGTAGGGAATGGCTAATATTGAGCTTCAGTTTGAAATGGCATTGAGGGATCAAGTCATTCACAACCAACGAGAAACACAGAGGAATCTGTGGAAATTGCTCATGACATCGGGAATTGATGAAAAACGTTTACTGGACCTTGCAACCAAGCAGGGAATAACAATTGAAGATTGGACAATCACTTCTCATGTGGGGCTTCCAAATAATCAGCAGTCACCAAATTTAGCTTATGGAAGATATTCTCCAGTTGGGTATGGTCCTATAATCGAGCATTCATATCATAGATCATCTTGCATCTTCCCGCAATATGATGACTTAAGTTCAAAGTCATTAGCCTTGGATCTAGCTCCCAATTTTTGTGCGGAGCATCATGATTCATATTATTTGTTGTCTCATGATCACTCTCCATCAGCATATGTAAGGCTGAGAAAGAGTAGTGAGCAGTGGGTTGGTGGCAGGCCGGTTTCATGGTGTGGCACTCCTAGTAAAAGTCCTCAAGATATTCTCAATTCTTGTCCAGAGATCAGAACTCAGGCTTTACCTTATAAAGCTAGCCATGGATCAGCTTCGCCATGCAGTGCTGATTTTGGCCAGCGCCATAAGGTGTGCATGCAATTGATTTACGTTTTGTGATTTTTACTTCTATCTATCTCTCTTTTCATTCAGATGTTAGAACAATATTAGAGGGATGCAAGTATTCTCTGTCTAAGTTTCCATAATCATCTGTTACTTGTGAGGTTTATATTGCTGTCTCATCTGTCATCTCTTATAGATCTAACCATTTGCCATGTTTACATGTCTTTTAACCTGCTGTTAATGTACTTATACAGGATATGTGGAATGTTACTCGGAGGCAAAATCTGTTTGAGAGCCCTCAAATTGGAGTAAATTGCTGCCAAGACTTGTACCAAGGCGAAATACCCCAAACAGTTGTTGGATTTAACCCCATGGAGCAGGACTCTGGCATTTGTCGCTCAAACCATGTTCTTCAAAACACCAAATCCGCTAACCACCCGTATTTGTCCTGCCTTCCTTCATTTGGCAGAGGGTCAATCCCTTCTGTTTGTCATAGCCCTGAAACACGAGGCCACCCCTCCAATTTTGTATAGTCCTGTATTTTAGTGTCCTTTTTCTCCTCCTCTTTCCCATGCTATTTTTTCATTTTTTTCCCCATTGTACATATATAAAATATTATTCGAGTATCCTGCCTTAGTTGGAATGAGCAGGTGATTCTTTCATTTCCCTTTGCAGAGAAAATAGAGGGAGAGTGGGTAGGTTTTTAGTGTGTAAGTACCAAGTAGTTGGAGGAACATTCTAACTCTCGACACCTTGAACTTGCCAATTTAATTGTGATGCTGTGTCTGTGTATATTTCATGAAGATTATTGTCAATTTGGAAGGATCAATTGTTTAATAACTGCTTATAAACTTTGGTAAGATGTCTCAGTGGAAAGCACGATGCAGCCAATCTGGTATCTGTTGGGATGTTCACTTTAGCAACTAGACCAACAGAGATATGGGATGTTGCGTAGAGTATTAATTAATACAAAGTGAATGTTTACTGTAAAATATGTATTATATTCGCTTACTTTTACCATGTATAAGTAAATATATATTGTACTATTTAATTTACAGTGAATTATATTATTTTTATAAATAAAATATAATATTATACATTATACTTATATAGCTTGGTGCACTACAGGCTACACGTGATACATACCATATAACTTCATGGAGAAATATGAACTTGGGTGCGTTTGGCTGCCGGTATTGAACAGCATTGCACTGCACTGGGATATGAACAGTTCTCTCACAGTGATTTTTTAAAATTAGTCGCGTATGTTTGGTTTAATTTCAGTTCAGGGAGTGTTTAAAAACTCTGCACTAATCCCCATCATTTCCACTGATTTGATATGTACAAAATCCAAAATTTTAATTAAATATTAAAAAAAACATTTATTTTATTTGAAATTTATTTTAATATTTTAATTTACATTAAAAAGGTTTCAAATCTGGTAGAGGGGTCATCGGTAATGAGGTGACCAACAGAGAAGAAATTGATCAAGTTGAAAAGGATGGTACTCTGGACCTGGATGCGGCTACAAGTAACGTCCTGCCTAAGTCTACTATACTATAGGACTTCTATAATAATGATATCCTTTCATGACAAACGTTGGAGTTAATGATGTGATCATGGTTTCTGATGCAAATCCTAATGCTTCCCCAAATGTTCAAAATGGCAATGCAGTTCCTCAAGGCAGTTATATTAATACGGATGAACCAATGCATGAAGATGCAAATCCCATTGTATGTGACAATATACCAGATTCTTCCAATGCTAATGAGTTAGTTATTTCCGAAGTGCAGGCTGTTATTGAAGCTATAAATGTAGAGAATGATCCTCTTTATGATAGTTTTTCGGTTTTTATTTTTAAATCTCAACAAAAAAAATTGAAAGAAAAGTGAAGAGGTTATGCGTGACCTAGTTGTTGATAGTTTTAGGTTATCGATGTTGGAAGCGTGTCCGATGATATTGTTAGTATCGTCGGGTAGATCACAATGATAAAAACAAGGTTGCAGCTATCGACGTTTCATGAGAAAATGCTAGAAAAAATTTGTTAAAATTTTTTCTGACATTTTTATGGTGAAGTTGATTTAGCGACTTTTCCTCTTTACTAACATTGGGTAGACTAGCCGTCGACAACAGTGTTATTGAACACTTTACAGTGGACGTCGTCGATAAATATTTATCGAAACCTTGTCCTATCATTTTTTTGTTGGAAGATGCTTAATTAACAACTTTCTTGTTTATGTTATCAGATAGATTAGTTGATGATCTATCCAACCATATCGATGATGATTCCGTAGCATTGACTAGTGATCTTGTCTGCTAGTTTAAAATTTTTTTATTTAAACTATTTATTTTTAAATATTTCAAAAATTTAGGTTTTTAAATATTAATAACATTTATTATTTTACGTTTAGTATAATATTGAAACAAACATTTGACAATATTAAATTTAATTCAATCCAATTCAGTATGAAAAAAATTAATTTAATCTAGTGCAAGTGTGCAACGCATCAAAAAGCACGTTTCTCTAATGATAGCTTAATAAGGTAACAATTTCTTATAATTAGTTTACATAAAAGTATGATTTATAATAGAGAAAATATTAATATACGAAATATTTTAAAAATCATTGATGCTATTGCTAGCCTAAAAGAATGATGATTCAGAGATTTTTTTTTTTTTCACATCATTTATCTTGAATTGACATCCTAAAATTTGATACCGTTTTCGTGTTAAAAAAAAATATATATATATATTATAATATAAAGATATAAACATTAATGAGTATTATTATATTTATATCATATTTTTATATTATATTTATATTTAATAAAAAAATAATATTTTAATTAAATTATTAATGTAATATAAGAAAATGATTAAAAATAGTATTATTAAAAATTAATTTCGTATAAACAGAGATTAATGATTACAAAAATTTGTAGGTATGTTCTCCTGATCATGGTCGGAGGTGTGGTGTTTAGCCTTAGCCCTTAATCATCAAGAAGGCGTTTGTATCAAGTTCCCCGCCAAATAAACACTGAGTGGGAACAGTAGTCAAAACTCTCCAACCACCCAACTCAATCCTAAATCGTTCTTCGTTCCTTAATTTCTCAGCCTCAAAACCCCTCCTAAAACCTCTTTATCAATAATTACAATGTCGACGGACCCAATCGAATCCTTCAAACCCTACACTTTAACCCAAACCCTAACCGGTCACCACCGCGCAATCTCCTCCGTCAAATTCTCCTCCGACGGCCGCCTCCTCGCCTCCTCCTCCGCCGACAAGTCGCTCCTCGCCTACTCCGTCTCCAACATTTCCAATTCCGATTCTGCCCCTCTCCAACAATTCTCCGGCCACGAACAAGGCGTCTCCGACCTCGCATTCTCCTCCGATTCCCGCTTCCTCGTCTCCGGCTCCGACGACAAGAACCTCCGTCTATGGGACGTCGCCACCGGCTCCTGCCTCAAAACCCTCCAGGGTCACACTAATTACGTGTTTTGCGTTAACTTTAACCCTCAGTCTAACATGATTGTCTCCGGTTCTTTTGACGAGACCGTTCGAATTTGGGACGTTAAAAGCGGAAAGTGTCTCAAGGTTTTACCTGCCCATTCTGATCCCGTCACCGCCGTTGATTTTAATCGCGACGGCTCGCTGATTGTCTCGAGCAGTTACGATGGTTTGTGCAGAATTTGGGATGCCGGCACCGGACATTGTATGAAGACACTTATTGATGATGAGAATCCGCCTGTTTCGTATGTTAAATTTTCACCAAACGGCAAGTTCATTCTCGTCGGGACTCTCGATAATACTTTAGTAAGTCTTTCATTTTTTACTTTTTATTTTTATTAATTTTAAGTATTTCAATTTTAATTGATAGTCCAACTGAAAATATTGGAGTGTCTGGGAAGTAAATTTCTCTTTACCCAAGAATTAGTTTCAGTCTCATATCGGTCTAGGCGAATGAGGTGCTAAATGATTTCGTTGACATACATGACTCACTTTCACCTAAAATGTAAGGGTTGTTTAAACCAAAGAGAAAATATTGGGTGTGATGTGGAGAATAGGTCGTTTTGTGTCCATATTAGAATATATAATGCAACATATGCATTTATTTCAAAAACGGCTCAACATGGTTAAGGTTCTCGGACCTTGTTGAATATGGCTGAGGTCCTTGATGATGTCCTGGACATTGTTAAGTTTCTTGATGTAATGGATAAGATAGTTGAAGGTTTTTTTTAAGATAGAAAGTTTGACATCATTACTTATTAGCCGCCGCGAAGTACTGCACATTCCTTCACAGCCATAGCCATAAACCTCCATAAACTACTGCAAAATCTATAAAGCAAAATTAATATAATTAATCTATGTAATAAAATTTGGAGAAATAATAGAGCATACTGAGAATAGAGGTTCCTAATCTCCTGTCTTTGGGTTCTTCACTGTACCACATAATAGCAATGAATTTTCACATCCTTGTGGAGCTCTTGGTGCTTGAAAGTAGCTTGCTTTTTCTTGGATTGGCTTCAACTCTTCATCTCTGCTCTCTTTAGTTTCTGGCATACTTGTAGATATAAGGGTATTTAGGACTTCTTAAAGGTGGTTTAGTCTTTAGGATTTTTAGTTGGTCTATTCTTTATTAAACCTTATTCAATAAGGCTATGTTACTGAATTTCCCAAGGTAAAACTTGTATAACGATGATATCCATTACCAAATAGGTACAGATATTGGAGCATTGTATGGGAAAGCAGTGTGGCTTCAGTTTCTGCTGTGAATGACAATGTGCAAGAACTTATTTCAGATTTGTTTCCAATTTTCCTGAAAATTTATCAATTTTGAAGTATGAAAAATTTCTGAATTTGAAACTGATTGAGTAACACAGGAAAGTGTTGTATTGCTTTATGATTCCACAAAGATTTTGTAAATTGCTTTATGATTCCACAAAGATTTTGTAAATTGCTTTATGATTCCACAAAGATTTTGTAAATTGCTTTATGATTCCACAAAGATTCCTACTTTTCAAAATCATCTGAAAGTTTATTTTATTCTATATATAAAGCAGCAATTATATTTTCTTTCATATGAAATGAGTGCTGCCCTTGATATGTAGTCCTCAAATTTCCTTCTCCGTTATTTCAATACTGAAATTTTTTGATGTCATCAGTAAATGGAAAAGATGATGTGTGTTTTTGGCTTATTGAAGGAAGAATTATTGAATGACTTTGGGGTCATTTGTTACTTTATTGCCAGCAACTATAAATATCTGTTGCATGTGAATGTATAGTTACATGTGAGACTAGAAATCCTGTAGATTGAAGACCTCTGAAGAGGCTGAATTTTAAGAGGCAAAGTTGCTTGATTTGATATAATGCAATCTTGTTATCATTGAAGGATTGTCATTGGAAGAAGATTGGGATTGGGTGCCCAAAAGACCTGTTAACTTAGACATGTTGTACTTCTTTGAGTTATGTTTTACACAGATGGCATCTGCCTACAAGTAGTGCACATCAGACTGTACTGATAGACTATATTGAACTGGGAAAATACTAATACCATTGAGGGCTTCCTTTATCACTTGCTGTGTCTGTTCTGTCAAGTGTTACTTCTTAAGTTGTTTCGATACATTCTGTATGGTCTCAGAAATTTCATCTGGTCTCTCGTAGTTTTTTGCAGTGAGTTTCCACAAGCATGTAAAATAACTCACATGGTTCATTTTAATGATGGGTTATGTCTGTATAACTTTTTGATGAAATTTGTTTGTACAATCATTCACCTTTGGAAAACAAATATAAGATAGCAGGGGGATGCAATATCACTTTGATGGCTCTAGTTGGTGATAAATTTTAACTCTTATAATTGATATCCAATTTCTTTTGCCTAGTGCATTTTGCACATTAGTATGTAATAATCTTTACATATACTGTCATAAGTTCAATGATACACATTTTCAGTTTCTTATCGAAAGAATCTTACTTAGTTCTTTTATGTCCTGTGAGCAGAGACTTTGGAACTTCTCAACAGGAAAGTTTTTGAAAACATACACTGGCCATGTGAATTCAAAGTACTGCATTTCATCCTCCTTTTCCGTGACAAATGGGAAGTATATAGTTAGTGGTTCAGAAGATAATTGTGTATATTTATGGGAGCTTCAGTCCCGGAAAGTACTTCAAAAATTGGAAGGTCACACTGACACTGTTATATCAGTAGCATGTCACCCAACCGAGAACATGATAGCCTCTGGCGCACTTGGCAGTGACAAGACTGTGAAGATCTGGACGCAGAAGGAATAAATTGTTTCTTAGTTAATCGTTATGTAATGTGATTGCATCTTTTTTGGAAGTGAAGATATGGTTTGCTCATGTAGCTGAAACATGTGCTTTTCCCTTGACACATCTTTGCTGCAAACGATTCTTATCTTGTAACTTAATTCTGTGAACTACCCCTTCCGGCCATTTTATTATAGAACTTCCTTTCTGTTGAGATGAATATGAACGCGTATCTCCGGAGTTAGATGTTTGTGTAATCTTTAGGCCCTTGATTTGACGATCAGCAATAGTCTCGGTGTGTAACGTATGTAACCCTGAGGGAGTTGGGTACCCTTTTCTTTTAATTAATTTAATGTGAAAGGAGATAGTAGTTGCATTACCAATGGCAAACCCTGCCGGACAATTCTGAATCAGCCTCAAGTGCTGCTGTGTTGGAAGATAATCCATTGGATTAGCAATTGTTTCAATGGCTGGTTGCGGAGAAACAGTTACAGTTAACACGCGATATATTTATATATATATATATAGGCAGAAATCTGGTTCAGTTTAAAATTTTACTTGTTTATTTATTTCCATTACCGAGTCATTTTAGGTTGTGTAGGGCGATAAGAAAGAGTCAGTCTCTTAGATCAACCACTGTAGAAAACGAAATAACTAAACAACTAAAATGAAAAACTTGTTTAGATCAATATCTACTGCTTCAAGCTTAGGTTTAAAAGATAATGAATAGGTCGTTCATCGTGAAAAAATCTGCATAAATTAAAAAGAAAACTCAACAATTGTTAACTAACAAGAATTACATAATAACAAACAAATTCTTAGCCCTAAAAATCTCCAAAAACACATTGATAAATGGAATAGCTCTAGAATAGAAATAACTAATGTTTATAGTGAAAGTAGATTATCCTCTTTTAAAAGAGTAAATCCTCTTAATAAATCTAAACATATCATTAAAACAGAAGAAAAAACGATAAAAATAAAAGTAGGTGATTCCACTAAGATCACCCAATTATTTACTCAAGAAATGATTAATTGATACAAAAAAAACTTACAATTATATCCATATCGGATTAGTATAAGTCGGTATTAAACCACTAAGTATTGAAGGATTGAACACTGTGGTATTAGTGTGCCTAAGAGACTGTAGATGGTTAAGATTTAGGGATTCCCTTCTAGGACAATTGAGTCAAGTTTATCCAATGGACCAATATACTTTAATTGTTACCCAAATTTTACTATCGGTTTAGACGATGAAAATATATTAGATGTCTTAACACTAAACATTAAAACTTTTAATTACAAATTAAAACCAGGATCC
>WYDK02000001.1:6939788-6952202 GCA_009867345.2 Toxicodendron radicans
CTCTCTCTCTCTCTCTCTCTCTCTCTCTCTCTCTCTATCTCTCTCTTTGTGTGTGTATATATATCTTGTTACCTTGGTGGTTTCATGCCTAGTGCTCTAGTATCAAGCACCCGGGTTCAAGTTTGACAGACACCCTCTAAATGAAGATGGAGGAGAAGTATATATATACACGTCTATCTTATTACCTTGGTGGTTTCATGCCTAGTGGTTTAGTATCAAGCACCCAGATTCAAGATTTGACAGGCACCTAGAAGATGGAGGAGAAGCTCATGGCTTTAAGTGGAATTGATGATATATTTATATGGAATTGATGATGTGTATATATATATATAGCTATACTAATCACCTATATTAATCTCTCATATTAATTGTCATTGATGTCTCATCTGTTATATCACATAATTGTCACGTCAGAGATCATTTCAAAATGAGATAAGTTATAATTATTTTTTTTATTTTTGGGTCTAGTTCCTTCCCCTGCTAATACAAGTGGTGTCAAAAAGTCTTCAGATGAGAATATAGAACAATAAGTTCAAAAGGAATTAGTCTATAGAATTGCAGTCTCAACATACACTCAGATTTTGAACTAATTAAATGAACTATCCATGTTGTATAGGATCATCATCTTACTTTTTATCAACTCGGTTTGGATCAAGGAATTTCTAAGTATCATAAAATTTCTTCTAAATTAGATATTAAAATTTTATTTTTTCTGAAATAAAATCACATCGTTTAAAATTCTGAAATTCGTATTATGAAGGTATACGTACAGACTACAAATGTGTATTAAATTATACAATTGAGATTGGCTATAAATAATACAAAAAGAAATTGATAAGCTTAATTATTATTATTATTATTGATATCTTATAAAAAAATTTACTTTCTATTACTTGAAATTGAAGGAAGAAGAAAAGGCCTAAAAAGCCTAACTAATGGCAACTCAGAGCCCAGCCCATTATAAATTTCGCACGTGCCAGTCGAAATAGACATTGGAGTTGAAAAGCAAGGGTTTGATCTTACTTATTTGCGAGTAACAGAGAAGGATTAAAACAGTAAAAATGGCGATGGCGATGGTGAGATCTGGTGTCCTTAGAACGGCTCTTCGCGGAGGTTCTAGAACATCCGCTGCTCCTCCCAAGCGAGGATTCGCTTCTTCTGGTCATCACGACGATGCCTGTAAGCATCCCCAAAATGTTTCTTTAATCTAGGTTTCGTTTCTTATTTGATTCATATTTTAATGAAGTCATCATATCGCATGCATTTGATATATTTGCGATTTTGGTCAGTATATGGAAGGATTCTGTATTAGAATTTTGTTTTTTGTTCTGTAATTTTAAGGATTAGATTATCTCGTGAATCGTGAACGGATCGTGGGAGTTCCTGGATTTTGTGTGAAAGGCCTATAAAATTTGGAATCTCTTTGAAGATGAGAGTAACAAGGAAATAGTCTTGTGGCATCTTTAGTTGTGTTTTTGGGTTTATCGAAATGAGAATCTAAATATTTGCTGTCTATATAGTTTGTGTATTTAGAAACATCTTTTTGAAGATTTCAATTGGGGCGATTGATTTCCTTCAAATTTTTTTATTAGATGAGACGGCGAAGTGGGAGAAGATAACATATTTAGGCATTGCTACATGCACTGTGCTTGCTATTTTCAACCTCTCAAAGGGTCATCCCCACCATGAAGAGCCTCCAGTGAGCTTTCTTTCATTTTTCTTTTTTCCTTGCGATTTTTTTTTTTTTGAATTTAGTGTGGTTATTTTTGGTTTTTTTTTAAGGTTTCTACTATATGCATTATAACAAACATCTGAATGCTGTCTACTTGTATGCAGCCGTACCCATATTTGCACATTCGCAACAAGGAGTTCCCATGGGGTATGTTTTCACATTTAAATAAGTTTATTTGTGTCCATAGCCCTAGAAGAAGAAATGTCTATTTTGTTGTTACATTGATAGTGTTAATTAGATTGATTCTGTGTTTGATGGCACTTTTTGTCTTGAAATTCAAACTTTGGGTTGCCTTATTGATTGCTTGTTGAGTTTGGCATTATGTCTTAGCTTTAAGTTATTTGGCTATCCTAAATAACGTAGCAGTATTGATTTATCTTTTCTCTGCTTCTTGTGCCTTGTGTTTGATGTCATCTTAGTTTCTCAGTATATTGAGTGGACAGCTACATTTTCAAGTAAATAAGGAGTGTAGCAAACTACTATAAATAACATATGTGACTATTATGTATTCAAGTTGACAACTCCTATCATTATGCTATAATTATCTTATCTCTGGAGATCAATGAACGGCTTATTAAGCAACTAGCCACTGTGGCCTACCTTACAGGTGGATTGTTCAGTTAAAACGTAAGAGTTGCTCTTTTTATAGTTCTCAAGGATAATGGATTAGTCTTTTGTATCGTAAATGTTTTCATAAGGACAATTGTGACAAAAATATCAGGGGCTTGTGGGAGAGGATTGTATTATTTGTTGGTCATAGACAATCATAGACAAGTGTTTTGGGATGTCTTTGTGAAAGGTGAATGGGCCTGTTAGGTTTTTTTTAATGCAATTTGTATTGTTAGAGTTGTGAAATTTATTTTATGTTTGTTATTGATTATTACTAGCTAGTGAAGTTGACTTATCTTTTTAAAATTGCATATTCGTAAATACAAAGTTTATGTAGCATTTTTGTTGTTGTTATATGATACATCATGTGTGGTGGAGAACAAGGTTTGAGGTGTTCATCTTTTTGTTTCCAGTTGTCGGAGCTTATTGCTGAGAAAATTCTATTTGGCAATGACAATGCTATACCCTAAATCTAAATTGAGTATGTATATTTATATCTCTGTTTTCTAATGGTCATTATCTTTTGTGCTATTTGTAATACTCAGGTCCAGATGGTCTATTTGAGAGCAAGCACCACTAGGTTGTTTGATGGCTTTTTTCATGGAGATATCTCCTGGGACTTCTATTCTTTAGCTCTCATATTCTGTCAATTGGTTTAATGACAATCGTGATAATTTCCTTGCTCATGAATGTTAGGATTTCCATTTGCGGATCTCAATTGTGGATTCAAAGACTAGTTTGCTGCAAGTTCAGCCTTGTTAATCGTGTCTGTAAAACTCTGCTTGCAATAAGGTTGATGAATAATATGGATTATCCCTTTCTTATTCATGTGCAATCAAACTCCTTTTTATGTGGAAATGTTGGTTGGTTATTGGAGAGGTTTGGCATTAGTAGGTAGTGCCGTGGGGATTTTTCTGTAGAAAGAGAAAAATGAATCTATATGGGATCAGGGAAGTGGCTAAAGTACAGGTTCGTAAAGCTATAAACTGTTAGATTGAGCGTTGAACACTTTTGGACCCAACTGATGGAATTTAATGTGATACTTCTTTCCAAAGCAACTGATTTTTCTCTAATTTGATCCTTTTTCATCTATTTGAATCAGATTACTGTAAGGTTGAGAGTTGTTTTGGTGATGAAATTGAGATATAGAATGAAAATTATTTTATTACTTAGTTGAACTTGAAAATTGAAATAGTGGAACCATGCCAAAACTTAAGGGTACGTCATGACGTCTGGTTTATTATTTGAAAAAATGATTACTTAATATCAAATGATGCATGACTTCAAATCTTCGGTAACATTCATAAACATTTTCTGTAAGAGAAAACAATATTTGAATCAACTTAAAAGCTTTTAATAATATGATACGCATTTTAGTTCAAAAAACAAACAACTCAACAAATATTGGTATTCTTGATTCTTCGTGTGTGAACCTGTAAAACATTAATCAGCTTAACTGAATCACGGTTAGACATAGTAAAAGTAACCACTTCTGATGGATTCATGTAACCAAATGCAGAAAATATATATTCAATCTTTTTGGTAAAACTTCCCTTTTTCTGATAGATTCATGTCAACCAAATGCAGGAAAGGGATTGCTGCTGAATACCCTTTAAATTCGAGGTTCATTCTCGTAAATCAAACATTGGAAAAAGGAAGGAAACAATAACACACGAGAAAAGCAGTGTAAAATTTAAGTCATTGAAGAGGAAAAGCTAGGGGATCTACCAGCAAAGGTTGGGATGTCAACTTGAAGTTAAGTTAAAGGTTCGGTTAAGGGTTCCAGGGGCATTATCAGATTTTTATAACATGAGACCAAACACCTGTGTAATGCAAGCTCTACTAAATCCAGGATATTGACATGGAGAGAAATTTACTCTATTCCAAAATCACAAGCAACGAATCATGCCGTATGTGGTTAAAACTAGAGAATTCTTCATGCTTGTCAACTGCCACGCAACACTAAATACTTGAACGCAGAAACACAAGTAAATTATCAATTACTATTCAACAAAAGGATTTTGCCTATGAAAAATTGAAACCTGCATTGAGTCACATATAATATTACCTTAAAAATTACCAAGTACTAGGTGTAATATTTTCTAGACACTATTATTGCAATAAGGCACAGGATGCAGCAAGAAACATTACAAACTAGCCCAATCACCTCAGGAAGAAGGAAAGAAACCGAATGAACAATCGTGTAACATACAGTAAAACCCAACTTATCAAAAATGTCACTCTGCAGCTGCATTTTCACCGTTGTTCACTGCTGTTCCAGTCGTCTCAGGCAAAGTTCCCAGATCTATGCGGTTCTCTTTCTCTTCTTGAGTAATGGAAGAATCATTCTGGGTGGTACTGGTGTTGCCATCTGTGTTTGTTGATGCCTCTTTTTGTCCTGCTTCTGGATTGTCATTTGTGTTGTTCTGGGTAGCATTTTCATTCCCATTCTGGCCTGCATCTGTGTTTGACGGTTTGTCTTTCTCTTCAGAGTTTGAAAAACCATTCTGTTCCTTTTGATTGGCATCTCCGTTATCATTTGCTGATGTGTTGTTCTCTTGATGGTTTGAAGAATCAACTTGTTCATTCTGACCTGCATGTCCATTGTTATCTGCGTTTAACTGTAAAACATTTTCTTTTGTCCCTTCGTGAGCATTGTTCTCTGTTCCAGATGATGAGTTGGAGTCATTAGACTGCCCAGTTTCAGCATTATTAGATGAATCTTTGGACTCTCCATTAGTTGAATGGTCACTCTCAGTAGTGGCATGTGTTGCTTTCATATCTGTCTGTTCACCATTGGTATCTGAGTAAGATTTCTCAGATTGTTGAAGAACAACATTTTCTTGGGTAGAGTCATCTCCCTTAGAACTGTTATTCACTGTTTCATTTTTATTCTGAGTTGGATCAGATGTTGTATCTGTCCCAGTTTGCACAGATGAATCATGAGTTTCTCCAGTAACTTCCATGGAGTTGGAGCTTGATTGGTGTTCAATTGATTGTGTCTCTGTTGTGGAACCAGATCCATTATTTGTTTCTGACAGATGATTGCTTTCATGAACACCCCCATCACTGGATGCCTTATTTGTAGAATCATTCTTCTCAATAGTTCCAGTTTCTTGCACATTTGAGGCTGATTCATCTTGGTGATCACCTTCAGTGCTATTCTGTTTCTTCTCCTGCTGAAACTCATTATTTTCTTTTCCTTGCTGCTCCACCTCATTGGTATTTTGTTGATCTCCTTGAACATTTTCAGCTTTCATATTTTGAGTTTCATGGACTACTTCACTGGAAGCATCATCCCCCTTGTAATGTTTCTCCCTTGCTTCCTCATTGTTATTACCATTTTCATCGTGGAACTGCTGTTTTGATGTACTTTCATTCTCATCTCCAGTCTCCTTCGTTTCTTTTTCTTGAATCTCCTCCACATGTTTCTTCTCATCACTTTTGTTCTCATCATTTGCCTTATCTTCACTATACTTCTCTTTGTTCTCTTCACTCTGCTTCTCTCTGCTATCTTCACTATCCTTCTCCTTGCTTTCTTCAATGTTATTCTCTTTAGTCTCTTCAATGTTATTCTCTTTGCCCTCTTCACTCGCCTTGTTCTCTTCAACGTTATTCTCTTTGCTGCCTTCACTCTCCTTGTTCACTCCAATGTTATCCTCTTTGTTCTCTTCACTCTCCACCTTGTTCTCTCCAATGCTATTCTCTTCCCTCTCTTCAGTCTCCTTCTCCTTGTTCTCTTCAATGTTATTCTCTTTGCTCTCTTCACTCTCCCTCTCCTTGTTCTCCTCAATGTTATTCTCTTTGCTCTCTTCACTCTCCCTCTCCTTGTTCTCTTCAATGTTATTCTCTTTGCTCTCTTCACTCTCCTTCTCCTTGTTCTCCTCAATGTTATTATCTTTACTCCCTTCATTCTCCTTGCTCTCTTCAATGTTATTCTCTTTGTTCTCTTCACTCTCCTTGTCTTCACTATCCTTCTCCTTGAACTCTTCAATGTTATTCTCTTTGCTTTCTTCACTCTCATTGGTGTCTTCCCTATCCTTCTCTCCATCAATTGTATCTTCTCTATTCTCAGCTTCCTGCTCATTCTTATCCTGATCGTGATCATTTATGTCATCATCGGCAGCCCCTTTTCCTATATTATTACTCTCCTCAGTTTTGCTGTGTTCTTCACTCTTGATTTCTTCTTCTTCATCAACCTCCTTGTGCCTTGCATCTTTAATCAATGGGTCCTCCCCTCGAGGGAAGTCCTTTCTCCCTAACTTTACGATTTCATTCCCAGCTTTTGCGCTATCCTCATATGCAGATTTCTTATCCTGAGAATGCCGAACCTGGTATAGCAGCCAGATGCAGACACCAAGCAAAAGGCATAGTTGTAATGCATGCTTCACCTTGAAACCTTTTGATCTTTGGTTTCTACCCCGTGGTGACCTGAACATGATGAATTTTGTTCACCCACCTGCCAAAAGTTCAGCTGACATCAAATTCTTCATCTCCTATTAAATAACTCAACCTCAACTAAATAAAAAATAAAATACTTCCACCTGTGCTAACAGCAATCACCAAACCCACTCAATTAAAAACACCTATGAAAATCTAAAATGTCACAAATCTATGATTCCTAAAAAACTCACAAGTACAAATCATTAACAAAAACATGATAATAAATGAACACATCTTAAATTTCTTAATTTTCCGGGTGACCAATCAATACGATCCTCATATCACTTAGCTGATCTACAGAGACACTATGAAATCTACTGCAGACTGTAAAACTACAGTGAATAACGAACCTAACATTTGTTTTAAACAAAGATCTTGCCTTCATCAGGACAACCCCACAAAAAAATTAACAGAAAAAATTAGATATTTAACATTGAACAGTCAATTACATTAACAAATACACACAGATCTACAGTACACTGGCATTGACACGAAATATGAAACTGTAACATACACTAAATGATTCAAAAACTTAAACTGAGACTTACCCAGATGATGCAAAGAAAAGTAGATTTTTTGGCGTTGATTAAGTTTTAATTTTCTGGAAGTAAATATAGACAAACAGGTAGTGTTTGAGACCAGTGAAATGAAACAAGACAGAAGACCTGGAATTGATTTTTTGTGTGTTGTGTCGTGCTGGTAATGCTTTTTATAACTCAAGATTGGATCTGAAACTGAAAACAAACTGCTTTTTAACACCACTTTTCGTGCTTCTTAAAAAACTACCAACACCATTCATATCTAACGTCGATTTCAACTACAATATCCAGAATCCAGATACCACCACACGACACCGTATAAATTAACACCCTAACTAAAACGATGTCACTTAACTGCTTTCATTTATTTCAGTTACCAAAACGGTGTCGATTTGAAATAGATTTTGTTTGCATAATTTAACTCTACGATAGTTTTATTTTAGAGTTAATGACTTATTCCCACCCAAAAAATAGCTCATTGACAAATTCATACTCGTCTACTTTTTAAATACTATTTAACTACTCAAAAGCAAAATTTTATTAGTAATTTTTGTTGTGAAAAAGGATAAAATGATCAAAAATTTGTTATTAGTGAGGACATAATGGTCAACAAACATTTGACTGCCAGAGTAGAAGAAGAAAAAAAGAGGGACGTCGTACGTTAGCAAGAGATGACACATGTTAGCAGAGTCATAGTTGGTGGTTTTTGCCCTTTTTCCGTAAATCCCGACATCCAAAATCATTCCAAGACCACCCACATAATCTCCATCACCTCCTCTACAAAGCCCAAGCCTCCATTTGCCACAACCACCTCCATTCACACTGCCTACTCCTCAAGTTGAATTTTCGGTAATTTCCGATGTCGAAAATCTACCCTGAAACTCACCGTCTCCTCTATCCTCTTCCTTGAACCTTTTTCACCCTTAATCTGTTCACCCCAAGCCCAATGCAACTACCAATCGTCGAAAATCGTTGCCTTAATTTTTGCGCGATTTCCCATCTTTTCGACAGATTCACTCACCTAAAACACCCATGACACCACCGTTCGACTCGCCACCCTCTGCTCTTCAAAACCCCCCATCCCTTAACCCTTTGTGCTCGCCGTTTGTCGTTATGTCCAGCTCTTTCTGTCATGGGATAGTCGCGATTTCACTGCAAATCATTAGGTTTTTAGTGCTCAATTAGTGGGTTTGATTGGTTATGTTGGTGTTGTGTTTTTTTTTCGGCCACTGTTCTCTCCCAAATCACTCCAACCTTGTTGCCCCAAAGTTGATCACCACTTGTTCGATTTATTGCCGCAGCCAGCTCCCAACATCCAACAGTGGCAATTGGAAGAAGAGAAGAAAAACTGAGGGGTATTTTCGTAAATCGCTGTATTTTCCACCCAAAACATAATATTTGGGTATTAAAAAAGTATTTAGAAAGTGAGCGGGTATGAATTTGTCATTGAACCATTTTTTTGGGTGGAAACACGTGGTTAACTCTTTTATTTATAACCGTTGATTCTCATTATCTAACGATTAGTAATATGACATATCTCATTTGAATAAATGTTAAACTCACTAAGACAGCCACGTGTCCATCTTCTAGATCACAATCACAAAGAGTCGGTGACCCTAAACACCAACTTATACCTCTCTCGTTTCATCAAGCTCTACCACAGCATCCAGTAACGAAACCACTCCACACAGATGGCCTCTAAGCTTCTCGCTTCAACTCTCCGCAAAACCCTAACGGGAGCCACTAAAGCCGCTACCCTACGGCCTCTCTCCACCGCCGCAGCCGTCGCCTCCACGGTACCGGAATCCTTCGAAGATGAAAGTGGAATTTTCATGAAGGGAGTGAAAATTTCGGGTCGTCCACTCTACCTCGACATGCAGGCAACCACTCCCGTCGATCCACGTGTCTTTGATGCCATGCTTCCTTTTTACCTCTCCCGTTACGGCAATGCCCACTCTCGGACCCACTATTACGGTTGGGAATCGGATTTCGCCGTCGAAACCGCCCGCTCTCAAATCTCTGATCTTATCGGCGCTTCTCCGAAAGAAATAATCTTCACCTCTGGCGCAACCGAGTCCAACAATGTTTCAATCAAAGGAGTCATGAACTTTTACAAGGACAAGAAGCGCCACGTCATCACGACACAGACTGAGCACAAGTGTGTTCTCGATTCGTGCCGGCATCTTCAGCAGGAAGGATTTGAAATTACTTATTTGCCCGTTGGGTCGGATGGGCTTGTTAATTTGGATGAATTACGGGCGGCTATTAGGCCAGACACCGGGTTAATTTCCGTTATGGCGGTTAATAACGAGATAGGTGTGATTCAGCCCATGGAAGAAATAGGTCAAATATGTAAAGAATTTAAAATTCCGTTTCACACAGACGCTGCTCAAGCATTGGGGAAGATTCCAATTGATGTGGAGAAATGGAATGTTAGTTTGATGTCATTAAGTGGGCATAAAATTTACGGGCCAAAAGGGATTGGAGCTTTGTATTTGAGACGTAGACCACGAATTCGAGTTGAGCCGTTGATTAATGGAGGTGGACAAGAGAGAGGGATAAGGAGTGGGACTTTGCCCACCCCGTTAATTGTGGGGTTTGGCTCGGCTTGCGAGATTGCAAAAAAGGAAATGGATTATGATCACAAGAGAATAACCAGGTTGCAAGATCGGTTGTTGAATGGAATTAGGGAGAAAATTGACGGGGTGGTGATAAACGGTAGTATGGAGAGGAGATATGCGGGGAATTTGAATTTGTCGTTTGCTTATGTTGAGGGAGAGAGTTTGTTGATGGGTTTGAAGGAGGTGGCAGTGTCGAGTGGAAGTGCTTGTACTAGTGCGAGTTTGGAGCCCTCTTATGTTTTGAGGGCATTGGGAGTGGAGGAGGATATGGCTCATACTTCGATTAGGTTTGGGATTGGGAGGTTTACCACGGAGGCTGAGGTTGACAGGGCTGTTGATCTTACTGTTAAGCAGGTTGAGAAGTTGAGGGAAATGAGCCCGCTTTATGAGATGGTTAAAGAAGGGATTGACATCAAGCAGATACAATGGGCACAACATTGAGACAGATTGGGGTGTTGGATTGTATGTCAAGTGGAGGTAAACAGCCTATGTGGTAGAGCAGCATAACCTTGTCGGGCTTAAATCCAGGTTTTGTTTAGCTTGTCCTTGTAGAACTATCATAGTGTTCTGTGATATAAATCTGGCAGTAGAGGTATCTTTGAAATTTGGTTGGTCTAAGCAAACTGCTTTACATATGGATTTTGATGGTTTTAACATAGTTGTGGTTATACTGCCTTTTGGGTTTGTATTATATTTTGGGTTTGTATTATACGTGTGTGTCGGATAAATGAGCATGAGAGAATGAAAAGCACACTAATTGCTTATTATTACCTTTTCTATATTCATCTTATATAATTATAAGTATAACTATATGCATGGAGATTATTTCCAATTAATCATTGCACAAATATAAATTACAGTTGAGAGAGTAACGGGATTTTTTGTATTGTGTTTGCCTTTAAAAATGGATGTGAGTTATTGAGAACTCCATTCATTCTGTGATGTTTATTGTGCCAACGTAGTTGCTAAGTTGTCTTGTCTCTTGTATTGCAATGCTCAGTTGTAGAGAGTTAAAGGAGAGTTATGCTCATGGTAGTCTTTGTCATCTCATTTCTGTTCACAGCCTGCATATTTAATCATTACTTATGCGAGCTCTTGAAACAATGAGATAATATTTAGAAGTTGGAGAATGGGACACTCAAAATTTATTAGACTATTGTGTTCCCAACTTCAACATCACTACCTACATCCCTTGATAATTAGTTATATATTCGTGCAAATCTAAAACCAAGGCATCAATGGATGAATTTCCATTCCTTTTGACCCATGAAGAATAGCAAGGAGTACCTTATTTTTTTCTTCAACCTAAGGAAGTGCTCATTTTTGTCCAATTCTTCTAAGAATTTGTTAAAACCAGATTTTTACTTACAACTAGCTAATGTTATTTGGTAAACACAGAAAAATTTGTCAGGGCCAGTTGGTGAACTTGCTTCTTCTTGTAACCCTAACTGGACAAGCCTAGCGGCCTGAATCTGGTGTTACTGTAATTTGTTTGTATTAGTCAAGTGAATTTTCATGCCAGGTCCTGAGGACTTTGCTTGAGACACTAGCTACGGTTACAGTGGAACAAAGATAGTTATTTTGTTTATGACGTCTATATGGATCATGGAATGGGGTAATCTAATTTCGAAGCAGTTGATTTTGGGTCTAGCTTGACTGGAGCTGGTCCTGTTGAGTCAATTTAGATGTGGTTAGGGACAAGCTTTTCGTCAATCCTATTTAAGGTTCCCTCATTAGCTGTGTCAGAGTAAGAGCTGCATGTCTTTACTACTTAGAGCTTTATTAAGTCTAGCCAAGTTTTTTGACCTTCATAAAGAAGTCATTTGTGATAATTTTAGGCTTATGTGATTTGTGAGTTTGCCTTTTTGAGAAACCAAATTTTAGCTCGTAAGTGGTAGCTTAGTTTTCTTCAATTCATATAGATTCCGTGCGGGAACAACTTTTATCTCACTATTTGGGCATTTATATAATATTTTCTAACACAGAATCAGAAATATACCTTTATCGTTATATATTTACGTTTTGTCTTTGCTGACTATTTCACAATTTTGTGTTGACAGAATCATAAACTAAATTAAACTTTTACAGTTATTCCTCCCAACAGTTGCCTTATATTTAAATTAGACTTTTGAAAATACAGAATTGCAAAACCTTGAACAATTCATTCTTTGATAAATGTTTGCCTAATGGATTTCTTTAGTTAAGGGTAACTTTGCTTTATTGATGATTGGGTATCATCGTTGAATTCTTTTTCGAATTTTGAAGGAGATATATCACCAAAAATATATATCTTTTTTTTTAATATTTCTAAATAACCATGTTTATTCTTCCTTTTTATTGTTCTTCTCAGTTATATTCAATTTCTTTTCTTTCTTTTGAAAGTTGCTCATTCTCATTGTTTAGTTCTTTAAAATAGAGACATTTGGTGAGGTAGAATTAATAGAAGAAGATTATATTTTTGCTGCAAAAA
>WYDK02000001.1:6966197-6987672 GCA_009867345.2 Toxicodendron radicans
TAGGCTAATGAAAATAAGAAAATTAATTAAATGAAGATAAACATGACACATAAACCCGAGTCCTATTGTCTCACTCGATCCATATATATTTATTGCTGGTTTGATGTGAATTCAGCTTAGCTCTCCCAAATCCCAATTGGACCATTTCTAACTCATATGAAATTAATCATCCCAGTACAATTTAAGGAAGAATGTGACAAATTAACGCACATATTGTCGGTTGTTTATCTGTTCAACCCTCTTAACATGAGTTGGTTAAAGCATACACATCATGATAATAACAAATTAATTAAATAAGTTGAGCTTCATTACAGCCTTCAGTATATATAACCTATGAGTGTGACTGCATATTTTTATTCTTATCCAATACCTCAACTATTTGAGCATGTGGGTTGTCCTTCTTTTAATTCATGTCTTTAATTATGTTTGACTTAAGTTCAATAAATCTTTCAAAATCAAAATTCGAGAAATTATTTTTTGTTGAATCGAAGTTCATACATTACATACCGTTGAGCTGAACGTATGAGAACTTTAGTAAATTAATCACTGATAATCTGCAAATATAATTTAAACAATATTTAGGTAATGAGAGTTTGCATGAAATTACTGTAGTAACTGGCAAAACTCCCTCAAGACAAGAGCCGACATGACTTAGTTTGATTACTTGTGTTCTCTATCAATTTTAGTTTTGGCGAATGCATGGATAGGGAAAAAGAACAAAAACCAACCAGGATTCAACTCCAATTAAATTTTCCCTTCACAAAAATGACCAATTATAATTCAGAAATAGTGTGTCTACATCTATACATCACCACCACTCGATCGAAATGTACCTGGCCAACGTTGACACCATACTTATTCGAATTTATCGGAACACGTAGGTTTGGCTAATACTGTTCAGTCATTGAAAGAGCTGGACCCTGCCATACCCGATACTTATATATTCATGGTTCTTAATTAAGTCTCATAAGGAAGATATTAATTTCAAGTGTTATGAAAATAAAGGCAGGCTGGAAAGGTGATGAAAACAAAATTTTTTTTTTTTTTTTGGGAGATAATGAAAGAAAATATATAATTAGGGTTAAGAATGAAGAGAAAAATATAATATCTTAGACTTAAGATTATTCTTAACAGATACTTTTATTTGCATAAGATTATATTACAATAATGTTATATGTAGAAAATTAGATTTCAACCTTGTATCCCAAGTGAAGTGACGTTACTGTTTATATGTCAAGACCATATTGATCATAGGAGAATGTGATAAGTGAATAACTTTTGTATAATTAATATGGAATTGACACGGAAATTATCACATCATTTGAGATCCTAAATTATATATATATATTTGACATTACTGATTCTTGTTGAAAATTTTAAAGGTTGTAATATTACTGATATCATGTTATTATAGGTTGAAAATTTAAAAAAAAATAAAATTATAAAAAGAAAAATGAGATTTTTTATTCGATTCTTGTTGGTTAGTCAAATCCAATCACTTTATCAGCAGCCAAAAATAGAAATATATTAGATAATGTCTGCAAAAAAACCCGAATACGAAATGACAATTTATTTTGTTATTTACTAAATTGACTTAACTTTGACAGAGAAATTGTGATGAGTTTGTTGAGAGGATTTGATCTCATTATATAGTCTCTTGAATCCGAGATTTTACAGTTACTAATAGTGGTGGTCACTGAAGCTTTTATCCAGTCGATAATTTTAGGATCTCGAGAGATTAGTTGAGATACGTATAAACTAACCTGAACATTCACAATCATAAAAAAAAAAAAAAATTGGTTTCATTTCTCTGAACTCAATGATTATATTAAACATTGCTATCCGAATCCTTAACTGTAAGACAATGTTATTATATATATATGCACATGAATTATATTTCTAGCAATTTTTTTTTTTTTTTTTTTTGTATATGTAATTGTAAGACAACGTTATAATTTGAAGGTCAACAAATAGCTAGCTACCCTTTTATTGTGGATTTTATAGTTGTAATAATTTTTTGTTTTATTTTCTTCAATTTTCCGCTGAATTAAACGCTTAGATTGTTATTTGGTGAAATTTATGAATCCATCAAATGCTATATGAGAAAGTCTTCAGATGTGCATCTATTAATTTAATAACTTTTCATATATACAATATATTCATTTATTTTAAATCTAAGTATGGTTGTAAATACGTTATTATTCGTTGACGCAAATTCTTATCTATCTTTTAACTAATGTTATCTTGAATCATGGATTTGTCTTACAAAAACACAGTTGAAAATGTCAAACAAAAAGTTGGCCCAAAATTATTGAGCAAACAGTGATTAATAGTATGAAGAGCTAAATATGGACCAACTGCAATAATAAGCTCACATTTAATTTATTAGAGACATTTTACTATATAATATCTGCTAGCCCAATGCCGGTGTCAAATAATGAGAGTTTTCTTCCATTTGGGAGTGGGACACTTCTGAGTTCATGCCTCTCCATCACTCATCTTGTTCTTCCATGACAACCTGATGATGAAATTCATTTATTTCGTTTTTTTTTTTTTTTTTTTTTTCATGAATCTCTCTGATCAATATATCTTCACATTAATTATACGTCGTTTTTTTAATCAACATCCATCTAATCTCTAAACTGTCACTTACATATAATATGCATCTTCTAAATAGCTTCAAGCCATGAAGCTTAATTCTATCTCAAACAATTACCATTATTCGTATATGTATATCTCACATCTATCCAAACCATCTCTTTTCCTTTTCAAGCACTCAACAACGACTAAGGTTATTTCTCAATTACTTGCTTTCATGTGTAATTTCGAGTTATCAAACTGCTGACATTGATCACTCAAATAATATAGGGTTAGGGTTGGAGTGGTTTTGACTCCTTTTTTTTTGATAAATATGATTTATTTCATTTCAAAATAAAACAAATCATGTAATGCCACGTGTGTACAATCTCATTATTAACAGCTAATTCCGACAAATTCATCTAAGTCTAGACCCACTGCATACTGAGGCTGAGCACAGTCATCATCTCCTTCTGCCAAATTTTTTGCATATCCAAATGTAGTCCCCCACTTTAACCATCAAAGTTCAGCTGTTAGGGTACTCAATTCCAAATAAAACGTGGCCAGTTCCTCTTTTAAACTTAGGATTCTACGTGTCATTTATTAATTGGTTGAATTGAGGGATTCTTCATTTCAATTATGCAACAAAGAAAAGTGATTTCTTTGTCTTTTAGTTTAGCTTTCCAATTTCCCTACGCTATGTATACGTATATTTATACAGTCTTATGCATGCATGGAAGTATCTCGACATGGCCCTCTCAATAATGTCTTTTGGTTGGTTTTGAATCATCAATCAATCCCCATCTCCAATAGTTCATACAAATACAATTACAATTATCACAACACTTTCATCTCCACATTTAATATCAAACCTAATTATACACTAAAACATACTCACAAGTTCAGGGTTATACTAGATAGATGGCAGCAAGAGTTAATGTTATTGTAGGTTAACATAACAATTTCTGATGTTCAACTACCGAGAAGAGATTGTAAATTTAGACCCACAAATTTGATGGGGGTGGTAAACGCCAATCGACGATCGATATCAATCGCCGTCTCTCGGCTGTCAACAGATATAGAGTGAATAAATAATTGGGTGGATTGCTATGACTTTAACTCAAGAATAGTTGACCAAAGTTTAGTGTTTTAATTATAAGACATAATAATTAAGAGCAAGTGAATTCCTCTGTTTTGATTAGTTGCATGCGTATGGATCGTGTCAATATGAAACCTCAACCCCATCTTTACTGTTACAAGTTTTGGAATGTAATGAGAATGATTGAATAAGTTAGGCAGGGTTAACATCCCTTGCAATAATACAGTAAATTTCAATTTATTTTTAATTTTTTTGTTGTTGTTAATTAAATTAAGGTCAAAGAAAAAGATCAGAAGAATTCTATGGTAGAGAAGGCTAAATGAAGAAGAGGCTCAGAAGAGAAAACAAGAATGAATAATAAGAAGAGATGGGGGTTGGGTTGGGTAGGGCCTAATGACGGCTTGTGATTAGCTGGATGGAAAGCTAAATTAGTGATGGCCCTTTCTATTTGAATGCAGCAGTCTGCGTCAATTCTATCTCATTAATCTTCCCGCCTATATAAATGCATACCCACATAACATTTCTAAACCATTCTCATAATAATCATCTATATTTTTCTATATAGTTTTCTTCTCACTACTCCAAACTTATGGGTTCCTTGAGAATTTCTGTTGTACTACTTTGCTTCCTCAGTCTTGCATTCTGTCTCTCAGTTTCAGGACGACCGGCTACGTTTCTTCAAGACTTTAAAGTCACATGGTCTGATTCCCATATCAGGCAAATTGATGCAGGGAGGGCCATCCAACTGGTTCTAGACCAAAATTCAGGTGGGGTCGATGGCTATTATATTTAGTAAATTAATAATTGTTTATTTGGATAATGATTAAAATTTGAATGTTTATTGATACTAAAAAAAAACATGCATTTACAGGATGTGGGTTTGCTTCCAAAAGGCAGTATTTGTTTGGGCGTGTAAGCATGAAGATCAAGCTTATTCCTGGAGACTCAGCTGGAACTGTCACTGCATTTTATGTAAGTTAGCATTATTTGTCTTAAAGACACTTAATTTTCTGTCTAAAATATCATGAAATGAATATATTTCTGGTTTCTTGGTGTTAATTTGATAGATGAATTCTGACACCGACACTATAAGAGATGAGCTAGATTTTGAGTTCTTGGGGAATCGAACTGGTCAGCCTTACACAGTTCAAACCAATATTTATGCTCATGGGAAAGGTGACCGGGAACAAAGAGTCAACCTCTGGTTTGATCCTGCAGCTGATTTCCACACTTACTCCCTTCTCTGGAACCATCGCCATATTGTGTAAGTTAATTATTTAACCATAAACAAATCATCTAAACTTTTGTCGAATCAGCATGTATTTCTTTACAAAATATGAGCCTTTTTTGTTTTGGATGTGGGCATATGCAGATTCTATGTGGATGACGTGCCAATCAGGGTTTACAAGAACAGCGGCAGGGCCCCATTTCCCACGAACCAACCGATGGGAGTGTACTCAACACTGTGGGAAGCGGATGATTGGGCAACAAGAGGAGGTCTGGAGAAAATTGACTGGAGCAAAGCTCCTTTTTATGCATACTACAAAGACTTTGACATTGAAGGATGTCCAGTTCCAGGACCAACAAATTGTGCCTCAAACCCCAGAAACTGGTGGGAAGCAAGTAGTTATCAAGCCCTCAACGCTATTGAAGCAAGAAAATACAGGTGGGTTCGTATAAACCACATGATTTATGATTACTGCACTGATAAATCAAGATACCCAGTTACCCCACCCGAATGCATGGCCGGCATATAATTCCAAGTCAAACCAATCAAACATTGCAAAATACACTTTCATATATGTTTCACACTGTCCTTGTAACTATTTCGTGCTATGATAGCCATGCAAAGTATGGGTAAAAAGGAGAATAAAGTAAAACCCCTGTGCATTTAAGTGTAATTCTTGGATTCCAGAAAATTAAGTCACTTTTCTACCTACTTTGTACAATATATATGTCTGTATCTAATACACAGTATTCTGTGCCAATAAAAGCATCTGTGTGTGTAGTTGTGAAAAAGTAGTCGCCCCACTTTAATTTAATTTACACACTCAGGTTTCAAACGTGAAGAAGAAAAAAAATCTTCTTGCTATATAATTTCAAGTTTTCAACTCTTCGAGTAATGGAGTGTTGAAATATCGAAGGAAAACGTTAAGTCTATAATGGGTCCATTACGGTAGATGCTGACAAACAAAGAATAGGAGGGAACACCGAAACTGCAATTATCTTCTAAGATTTGAACTGTTACTGTTGAGTCTGTTATGAGCAAAAGAATAGAAATGCAAATGAGAAGGAATTGTCAATGTTTTGGATTGTCTTGTGATTGTTTTATTCTTAAAAGGAAATGCTATTTCCTTACCCATTACCTATAACAATAGTTAGATCATCTCAAATGAACAATTCAGCTTCACCAAAGTGATTGATATCTGGCTCTGTTTAAAACGCACGTAGCCAATTGATGGTCCCGGGGCGAGGGCCAGGACCTTATTCATGAGAAAGCTGGCATGTTAATGTGTGAGGGAGAAGCCAAATTATGCGTTTCCATACAAGAATTTATAGCGAATTGAAAGGCTTAATCTTAATGGCTATCATCTTTATTGCTTGTGAGTATGGTTCTGGGTTCTTATTAATTGTCCACCTTGTTTGTTGAATTAACACCTCAATCCAATACAGAAAAATCTAGATAGAAGCAGAAGCGATCGCATTTGAATTATTTCCTTCATTATGAAAATCCTTAAAACGTAACAATTGAACACCAACCAAGAGAAAACAGAATCGAAAAGGATAACCAATACCAACTAGTTGCTGCTTCCAACAAGAATATAAAACATTAGCACTAGAATGTTCAAAGCAAGTTTGGTCTTCGTTTACTGTAAAGAAATTAAAGGTCAAATATAAATTTGCTTCTTCTTTTTTCAATAAATAAATGTTACACATTTCACGTTTTGATTTTATGAAATAATTTTTATTCTATTTTGATATCATATTAAAATTAATAAAAGAGATATTGAAAGAAAATTTTGATAGACCTCACTCTCGTAACTTTAATGACTTACAAATAAAACAAACGTCACATCCTCTGTAAGTAAAAATATCTATTCCCACCAGTGAATCAAAATCAAAATCAAAATCATGCATGATTTGATTAAATAAGAGATTAGCTACAGGTTTAATTACGGACTCCAATCCTCATTCTCTCAACCCCAAAGTTCTTTGACTTCTAACACTTTACAAGTAAAGGAACCATCTTGTGAAAGCTTTGGCAAGCCACGCGTTCTTACCAACTAGAGATATTTGATTGATCAAGTTAAAATCAAGTAAGATGAGTGTAAAAGATAATATATGATAAACGAAAATTGGACGCACAACGAACTAGAGGACACAACAAGAGCAAGGCACGGGCATTTTAAAGTGGTTCAACGATGTATAATCGAGTTTATGTTTACTGTTATATATTGAAATAATGAGAGAAGAATACAACATGATATAATTACGAGAAACTAAAATAACATTCTTTTTCCTCTCTTTCACAATCCAATTCCCCCTTTCTTGAGGGTTAAGCTTCGTATTTATAGGCTATTAAGGGAAAATGGTTAGTGGAGTATGCGTCAACAACATCATTACTTCTGATAGATGGTTTTGAGTGAGCATGTGCGCCAGAAGAATTATCATGACTAATCACATCTGTAGCCATAATGAAGTCAAATTTGTCGAATAATCTTGTAGGCTAAGGAATTAGTCGCGTGAACGACAAGTGACTAACATGCAAATGGGGTAGATCCATCAGAGGACGTTGGGATCGTCAGACCTATCAACACCTATCAGCTTGTTGTGAGACAATGTTTCTTTTGTATCAAAGGTCATTGTGACCCCTTTAGCATTCGAAAATTACAATTCATTATGAGGCCTTAATCTAGGCTTTAATTAAATCCAAACTCAATATTTTCCTCGCACAACATTTGTCATCACTAACATCTTCTCCTTGTCACAGTCTACCCCACCCAGCACTAAAGTTGGTTACCAACAAGATTCATGAAAAAAGCGAATTTTAATCAACAATATTTACAGGATTGGTTGTATATCTTTAAGTGTATTTTATTTTTGTCTTTTATAACATTTGTGTTCCTTTTTAATTGTTTTCATAAATATGTATCCTCATTTTGATTTTCTCCCTAAAGAAGAAGCTCTGATAAAATTTATTGTGATTTAGAGAAAATCGATTTCAAGAAAAAATTAATTTATAATTTGTAAGACACTAGAAGATTTATGACAAATGTTGAAACTAATGGGCTTTCTTTTTAACACATTTCCCAAATTTTAATTTTTCTTAAAGTAACTTATATGACTGAAAAATAGAATTGATAACAAAGAAACAAGTGTTAGCTACACTCCACAACCGCAATGTTTCAACCAAACGGTGTCATTGGAAAGCTTCAAAGCAGAACACATGCGGCCAAATATTATATACATCAGCAGGAAATCACTAACAAATCATGGAGTTGAAATAACCCACATGTCTTTGGAATCAAGTCAATAGCCCAATGGATAAGATCAAAGCAAAAGTAATGGACAGAAAGGGACACATCATAGTTAAATCATAGGTCCCAGTTAATGAAACAGTAGAGTACTATGTGCGTGCATTATTAATGTCAGTCACATCAAATTTTCAATCTTTGGAGGACAAGTTCTTTTTAGCTGCATTTACAGAAGAGGTTTGAAGATCCTCATAATAATTTCACAATCCAATATATTTAATAGAATAATTGTGAGTTGTAACTGAGGAACTCACTGCTTCTTGTCTTCAAGGATGAGTGCAAGAAATAGGATTTCGTCTTCGTTGAGACTCAAATGATGTTGATTAATTATGATTTTGTATTGTTGATTTTGACAGCAACTGGCTCTGAACAGTATGGACAATTCCCAAACAGAACATCATATGACCTGCAACACAAGAATCCACTGGTACCATAAAACAAGCAGCCAAGATAGAAGGACTAGCGCATCTAAGATATCCATGATTAATGTCACATGTGATACATTATTAGCCAGACTTCTCCACTGTATATTCACTTCATCCACCGATACTAAAATATTGTTTTCATCCAAAATAACCTTGTAGACAAATTGTTGCCATGACTTGGTGTGATGATAATTATGGTAATAAGTGTGCTTAGAAGTAACACAAGCATAGTGTGCAGGCAAAAATGGGAAAACGCACTCATGAAGTCAGATAGAAATACAATAGGATTAGAGATTAAGATTACCTATACTGTGATCTCCTAGCATTGTAAGAAAGAAAACTTATCCATTGTCCAAAAAGTACAAATCCTAATACTACTTCACCTAACAAGGCAAAGTTCCAATTATTTTTGAAAACAATCCAATAGAAGTACTTTGTGCCTTAACTCACATATATACTTCCTATCATTACTTCCAGTAAGCAACAAACAATATTAATTTAACTTCTCATGTAAAGTTGCAAGAACTAAGCAAAATTATAAGGCGGCTTCTGCCTGTTTGCATAAGCAAATTGTAGATAACACAACCAAAAAACGAGGAACACTAGTATAGTTTATATCAGAACAGTAGGAAATGTCACAAACAATCTCAACTTACAACTTTTATAATTATACATAGCAAGGGAAAATTTATGCTCTACTCCTTTATGAACCAAATAAAAAGCTTCAGATCCTAGTATCCTACCAAAAGGTATATAAGAAAAAACCTCAAAGGTAGGAAAACTCAACATACTGCCTTGTTGTTGTGATGGAGCGCAACCAGTCTGCAAGACATACAGAATGAAAAGCCCTACTGCAACTGGTGCTATCACATGTATAATCAGTTCCACTTCCACTCTTAGCTCCAAGCTCGTCATCTACAAAAACGTGACAAAGTCAAGGAAAATCAATGTGGTATATGTTTGTAAACATCTAATCAAAGGTATGACGCATTACCAACAGGTAAAAATTGAGCATAGCAAATCCCACATTCCACTTGCTGATCACTGTTCGGGTAATCTGGGGGCCTTGGCAGTTCAGCGTCCAAAAGATTTGCAACATTTTCCAAAAATGGCTTGTCCATGTTCCTTTAAATAGATGTATAAAATATAACAATCATTTATAACACACTGGCAGATCAAAGGAAAACTTTTTTTCAGAAAACAAGTAAAATGGAATAGGAAAGAAATAATTGGCTCATGCAAGAGACCCAATGGTAATATAACACATATACCCAATATATTTTGAGGGGAGGAGACAATGCAGGCAGGTGTTTCTTCTTTTTCTTTTTAACAACATCCTAAATCTTCAAACGATTACAACATTAAAATAATACTTATTCTATTTCAGTTTTCTTTATCTCTTAATCTCAAGCTGCTAGGAAAACCTCTAGGCAATAACATAAATATGGTTGGAAAATTGAAAACAAAAGAAAATTAACAACTTGCAGATGAAGCAATTACATCCCTAGAAAGGGCGGTTCCTATGGTATCTATTACTTTCTACTTAACAAGTGTCAAAAACAAAAAAAATCAGTCTAAAGAAGAAAATGAAAGCTCACCATCTCTTGCTGTTTCTTTGCCATGTTTTCCTCAAGGAATTCAAGGTCGGACTAGAACCCATAAAGCGACACCTAAGGAAAGTTGAAAAAAAAATTACTGACGAAAATAAGTTAGCAATGCAATGGAGTATGTAACTGGTGATAAAGACTTACTCAGGCAAAGACTTAGGATCATTGGCATGTATACACAGCATGATGAAGCAATCATTACCTGAAGTTGGAGGGCAAGATTTATAAACCCAAAAGAGTTTAGAATGATAACAGACCAAAACAAGAACTGAGCTATAAATTCAAGCATACACAACTAATATTACCCAAATTAATTTGTCGACAAATATTAGCACGACACAGCTGGTTCAAGTCAACAACCCAAAGAGATTTGTCAATCTCATCCAAAATAGTCCAAATTTCCTGAAGTTTCTCCAGATGCTATGCAAAAAGAGTGATCGGCACTGTTTAGTAAAGCAACAACTCACAAGGATGACCTATTGATGAGATAAAAAGAGTCCTCAAGCAGTAATTAGTAGTCAATATAGGAAAATAAATTAATTCTAAGAAATCTTAACAAATACCTCTTGGAACTGCTGCAGTAAATCTTTCAATCTTGAATCTCTGGACCATTTTAAACTAAATATGCATGGCACATCCTGAGGAAGAGGACCAAAAGGCATAAGAACCGAAATGAAAATATTGCAAGATAAAAAAATAATATGATACCAACCACTGAAACCGAAGGTGGGCTTTTGGGATAGCTTTTATCCAATTGAATTTCCATATAGTGCACTCTTCCCTTTTTATCTCTAGCACTCAAATAGCAAAATGGTAAGCACAACACAATAAAGAGAACGAAAAAAAAAAATAAATGAGAAGGGGAAATAATGGCACATAACAGGAAAGAGGCATTTACAAACAATTGATAAGGAAAACTGCCACCAAAATGGCATTAGGTTGCAACACGCTATCGTAAAAATTTGAGAGATACATTTGTAATCTTTCTCAGCATTATATAAATATAGTATACCAGCAAGAAAACTACAAGTTCGTTTATGCCAACTCATGTTTAAGACTCAACATCTTCCATTTGCAAGTCCAAAGAAATGCATGTGTATATTACTATATATGACCCACATGGAACAGGAGATTCTGTAAACAGTGAAATATAACTACTAGTAAGATGGATCTGCATGAAGAAGAAATTCCCTTTAAAATCTGCCTAAAACGCAAGAAATTAGAACTTGTAATATAATCATGTAATGTATTAAATTTGGATGTAAATCACATATTAGACACCTAGCTTATAATCGGTATTCTAGAAGTTCTATGCAAGAATTTCTGGAATTCTTATCGTTTGCCTTAGTTGCAAGTCAACAAATTTATATAACTTTTTTCCTTAAACTTTGGCATGCTAGCAACAAAATTGTTAAGGAACAAACAGCCATGGTCATTGTACAGGAAGAAAAGCAATACCCTAACACAAAAGATTAATCTTGTACATGGTATCCCAAACCTAAGTCATAAAGGAAGAATCCATAATCACTGACGTCTCACCCGATTTCAAGAATCTAGATCATTGCAAAATCGATTTAAGGTTCTTTTCTAAAGAGACATTTTAGGAGCTCTTTTCCTTAAATTCCAGAAGAAACACTTATTAAGTGATTCTCTAGGGTTTTTTTTTTTTTTTTTTTGTTTCAATTTAAATCTCTACAAACACATTTGCTTATTTCAATAAAATGGCTATAAAAGAAAGGATTAAAGCAAAAGAATCTTACAAAACACGAAAGCTAAGAAACTTTAGGTCTTCACTCAGCCTCACCAGATGCTCCCATCCAACCTCTTCTATCTGTAATGTGAAATTAAAGAAATTAATAGACATCACACCATTACTTGCGCAATGAAATTAAATTTAACATACATATAGAATAGTATAATTCTTTAAGAGTAAGAAAGTGCAATGACGATTCATGTCACCTCTGAGTACAACGCTCTGTATCTGTTCTGTTCAACACGTTCCTGAAAGTAAAATGAAGATACAAATAATAACAGAAAGCATTTGAGTGACTCATTTTCATTCCTAAACAAAATATTCTAACCAATGTAAAGCAAGCATTTATAATTGAACAGTGTACCATTTGATTTGGCGAAATGATCTTAGAAAATAACACAGCGGATGAATGCTTTCACAGGGAAAATACTAGTACTACTACGGTCTCATTATCAGACTAGAAGACGGGCGGGTCGGATTGAAAAATGGTCTATACTGTTCAGCCCATGAAAACTTAATTTGGGCTGAACTTTTAGGAACCCATATGCACGAGTGGATTTAATTTCACGTAGCTTTTGGTTGGAGGATTTGTTTATTACTGAAAAGATAGAATTATCCCCAGAAACTGGTGGGAAGCAAGTAGGTATCAAGCCCTCAACGCTATTGAAGCAAGAAAATACAGGTGGGTTCGTATGAACCACATGATTTATGATTACTGCACTGATAAATCAAGATACCCAGTTAACCCCCCCGAATGCATGGCCGGCATACAATTCAAGTCAAACCAATCAAACATTGCAAAATACACATTCATATATGTTTCAAACTGTCCTTGTAACTATTTCGAGCTATGATAGCCATGCAAAGTATGGGTAAAAAGGAGAATAAAGTAAAACCCTTGTGCATTTAAGTGTAATTCTTGGATTCCAGAAAATTAAGTCACTTTTCTACCTACTTTGTACAATATATATGTCTGTATCTAATACACAGTATTCTGTGCCAATAAAAGCATCTGTGTGTGTAGTTGTGAAAAAGTAGTCGCCCCACTTTAATTTAATTTACACACTCAGGTTTCAAACGTGAAGAAGAAAAAAAATCTTCTTGCTATATAATTTCAAGTTTTCAACTCTTCGAGTAATGGAGTGTTGAAATATCGAAGGAAAACGTTAAGTCTATAATGGGTCCATTACGGTAGATGCTGACAAACAAAGAATAGGAGGGAACACCGAAACTGCAATTATCTTCTAAGATTTGAACTGTTACTGTTGAGTCTGTTATGAGCAAAAGAATAGAAATGCAAATGAGAAGGAATTGTCAATGTTTTGGATTGTCTTGTGATTGTTTTATTCTTAAAAGGAAATGCTATTTCCTTACCCATTACCTATAACAATAGTTAGATCATCTCAAATGAACAATTCAGCTTCACCAAAGTGATTGATATCTGGCTCTGTTTAAAACGCACGTAGCCAATTGATGGTCCCGGGGCGAGATTAATTTACTAAATTGTCATTATCATGATGACTGTGTATAAATTAATACTATGTTTGGTTATACATGTTTAAGAGCCACGGAAGGTATGAAATTGAATATACATCTGCGTAAACCACCCAAATCCAATCACGCACTGTCATTTATTGGTAAGACAAGAAGAAATCAACTTCCCACTTTGTACAACCATAAAGATGTTATAGAAAATTATTCAAATATTAATTTACACACTCATTTATTTCACTACAATTCACCCTATTTGAATACTCGTCAATTCAACACAACGGAAACCTCAGTTATACTGATCGTACTTGAACAATGCATAAGGATTTTAACTAAAGAATAAGCAAATGAATCCAACAACTCACTTTACACGGCTTCAGTGAGTAGTTTGTTACGGAATGATTTCACGTCTTCCATACCAAACCAATCTTTCTTCAGCTGTGGTGTTCAACATACAATAATTAAAAAAAAATATTGTTCCAATAAATTAAAATTACATAGAAATTTTATTTTATAAGTACCATTACGTTACAATAGTCCGAAACTTACAAAGTCAGGGCAACCATCAGTAACTGAAAAATAATATAGTAAAGGACATAATATCCACAATTAGTTTGGTTCCTTTGCTAGGGAACTTGGGTGCAATAATATTTTGTCAGTTGTGACATATATGAAATGAGACCAAAATAAATACCTAACTTTTGAAATATCTTGTCATCACCTAGGCACCAGGGAGGTATCTGAGCAACCATTTTCTTAAGTTCTACCATTGTATCTGCTTCATATATGTCCACAACAAACCTGCCAAAACATTTTGTTAGCCAAAAAATCTTCTCGTACTAGCATACTAATTCAGTAAATATAGATGTCGTTATTAAACAGGCTAAAAATCAAATTTCTAGTATCGAAACCTTACTTCCTTATCAGAGGTTCGAACCTCATCTGGTCAACCGTTCACAGTGAATCTAGCAACAACATGCAGCGTATTTTGGGGTGGGATAGCAATCTTCTACCAAAGTTGCATAAGATCAATACAATCTAGTGACCTTTACAGATATTGCACCTCAAAATTTTCAGCAGTCCAATAATCTCAAGTTAAAAAGAACTCTATCATTCGTAAATTACATAGCTACGTTTCACTTACCATAACACAATGGGAACAAATACATATTTGTTGGAGAATATGACCTATTTCTTTATCCATTTCAACGCTTTCTGTCTCTGGCATTCTTTTGAGTATAGATAAAACCACATGGAATCCATACACTTGAAATCTGACATGTGATCTTGTGCAAAACTCTTCCACAGATAGCCCAAGTTGTCAACCATCGATAACAACAAATCAATTGAAATTAAATTTATAACAAATAAAAGCCTCCCCCAAGTGGTTGTCGAACATATTGTTGCTCAACATACCCTAGTCCCTATTGGTGGCCATTCTAGTACTTGCCCAACGTAGTGGTTTAGGACCTAAAATGCAAATAGAATCCATTAGTATCTGTTGAATGGTTATAGCCCTCAATAAAATATTATGTCATACCTGGGCTAGGACCTTCAGATTTGATATGGATGCACTGAGGTCGGCTAACTTCAAATTTTGCATGCCTTCCATGGTCTGCAGGAGCTGCAGGCTGCTGCTCATAATTGGTCTAGTTGCACACTTGGTTGTTGTCTTCAGGGCATGCATTCCCTCCATGGTTTATAACGTATGTAGGCTGAAAATGGTGACCAGGCACCAACCTTGAAAAAAATAAATACATGCCAAATTAAAGAGACATACATCTAAAACCAAATAGAAAACAAATTATGATAATTTCAGTTGTACCTTGCAATGAACATAATTGTCCCAGCTAAAGTCTAATTGAGTTCAAACATATTTAGTAGCTACAAAAGAGACAATATGTAATAAAAAGTAGAACCATTTATGATAAACATTTTAATTTCATTACATCAAGTAGGTCATTACATAGCAAAAATATATCCCCGTTGCCCTATGGTTAAGTACAGGCACGATGCACTATAAACCCACAAAAAAACATCCAAACTGTGTTTACAAAAAACAAACTACACCAAACTGGTTGCATTAACTAACACTACAAAATCAAGCAAGGGGTACCATCATGTCAGACATAAGAATTTCCTATATGAACTTCTCATTCCAAAAAAGTTAAGACCACAACATGAATGTAGACTAAAGATCAAATGAGTGACGATACACATTACTTTCACTGACTTGCTTCCTCACATACTCCCGCCTAATCCCCATTGGCAACGCAAAGAAGAACTCAATCTTGTGTGGTTCCTTACATATTACCTCCCTTGTCGCAAACATCTCATCAGTGGTGAAACCATCCAATTAACTAAACGCATTAAACAACATGTTTCTTCTTTCCTTCTTATCACCCTCTTTTTTGAAAAAAGCAGCAATATCCTTCATTTCTTCCCTCTGCCCTTCATAACCTTTCCAAAACCTGCCAATTTGCTCCACCAAATCAGATAAACTATCATCACTTACCCTCTTCTTGCGACTGTTGACGGCTTTTATGTTGGGGTCAACTGTGGCTATCTGTCATGTGGACCCAACAACATCTTCTTTAACAGGGGCATTACTTTAGCCCTCTATGTCAACATCAACTTCCATACCTTCATCCTGGTTGCCAGTGTTATATGTGTCCAATTCGTCAACTGCATCTGATGCGGTCTCTGTTACCGCGCTGGTTGCTCTGTCTTTTCCAAAGACTATCACCAAGGAGTCATAGTGCGGAAAGGGTTTGTGTCGCAACTCCTTGGCATTCAGATGGCTCTACAAAAAAATGATAAAAAAACAAAAGCAAAAACATGTTACTATAATGGGAGTTCATTATATTACTAGTTTTAGGGGATAAAAATATTGACCCTACACTAGTCATCGAAACATCCTTCGAAGAGGTTATGCATGTTTCTTCTACATTCCACCCGAAGCCATTGTCATGCTCAATCATTTAATTGATAGCACCATATTGGCGCTTCCACAACTTGACCCAAGATTCAGTGTGTGGCATCGCCTTTAGACCGTGCCTAAGCAGCGTTTCTTCCAACATTTTCTCCAATTAGGTCAAGTACCCAACTTTGAACGTCTCATTTTCTGCTCTGAAGTTCCCATTGCAATAGATTTGAACCAGACATTGAATTAGTTGGGCATCCTCTGCCTTCGTCCACTATCTCTTAATCTAAGAAGTCTTCCCTTTGCCCTTTGGTTTTCCTATGATGCTTGGTTCGTCTTGACTCAAATTATGATCGCCACTATCTGGATGTGTTTGTGATGTTTCCATTATGTACCTTACATGCAAATCAAATAAGATAAACAAACAGATTGATTAACATGAGTATAACAAATGAGCTAACAAGGAAGTCCCAAATAACTCAAGCATGCAACAGGTTATACATATAAACATAAGGCGACTTATACAATAAAAGATCCATCAACATTACTTAAATACTGCAACAAGCAATTTGTACAATAAATATCCATATAGTCCAATCGAAAAAAAAGTTAACCAAATAATTATTTTTGCAACCCAATACAGGTTCAAGTACTAAGTCCAACAAAACAAAATAAACGCATCCCTAACCACGTATTTCGCGAACTCATCCAATTGTAAACATTTCTTCAGCCAAATTATCTCTCCATGCAGTCCATGCTAGACTGGTCTCCACCTGCCTGATAACTTCACCATTGTCTTCCTCTTTGGCAGGGGATTGAGCTCTTCCTCAACCCTACTCTCAATAAGGTCTACAACCATTTTTGTCCTAATGAAGTTATGTAACAAACAACAAGTTGAAATTTGATTGTATCTTTATTGTTGTTTCCTTTTTGTTGAGGGTCTGATAAGATGTTAGAAAAAAAAATATGATTGTATCTTTCTTGTCTGATGCATATCAGGTGTCAAAATAGATTTCGCTTCTGTTCTTGTTTTCTAAGTCAAACTCTTATTGTGGATACTACAAAATAACCAATATGAATAGAGTTCTTTCAATTCATTTATATGCACACACCTACACATGTACTTGATAAAACCATATGTACATGTATATATATTCTTATAATAAATTTCTATTAACAAGAAGTTTTGAAAAGGTTTTGTACTTCAATAGATAATCTGAAATTTTAGGTTTCCATAAAGTTGAATTGGAGGTGGAAGATGTATGGGTAATTTATGTCAACAGGGGGGTATTTGTCATTTTTTACGGGTTTTTTTTTCATTTTTTGAAGTATCGAGGGGTAACTAAAATTGTACAAGGTACCCAGAACCGAAACTGAAGCCTATATTTCAGGCTCCGATTCTTGATATTTATGAACCGGAAGCGGCGGAGGTTCCAATTCCGATTTTGATTCCTTCATTTTTTTACGGGTACCCATACCTGTCCACCCCTAGTTGAGGGATTGTTACCTGCTGAAGGTCTAGCATTTTATTCGTATGCCTTTGAAGATCACAATCTCGGGGAACGTCATCTGTAACTTTCAAGAGGTAATACTTTATGTATGGTTTATTACTAGAAATGGGTTGAGAAATTGTTTTGCAAGAATAAACTTAAAATCGACACAGTGGTTTATCATCAATATTGGTGTATGTAGCCACATTCAATATTGTCCACTCAATTTTAAAAAAAAAAATCAAAACAATCCTAAAAGTTTATGAAAGTTATAATTTGACCCCACAAAAATGAATTATTAATTAACATTTTTTTTTTAACTTTTCTCTCTTCTTCATTTTCTCTCATATTATCTTTTTTCTTTGGTTGGATACTCAAGATAAGTTACTCCTTTGGATTACATGGTAAGTTGATGCTCAAAATTTATTTTTATATTACTTGAAATTATTTTCTTTAAGCTTTCTTAATTGATGAAAGATCATGAAACTATGAGTTTTTGTTAAGTTTAATAAATGAGTTTGAAATTGAAAAATTAAATGCCTACGTTTTGGTGTGGGTTTTTATTTAATCTTGTTTATGTTAAAGTATGAGTTAATTAGTTGTTGTTTTAAGTTGGGTTTGATAAATTTTGATTAGTTCTTGAGTTAATTTTGAATGGTTTAAAGAATTAATTAAACCTAAGTTGTAGAAATTTGGAGATTTGGTTAACTCTTAAGAGGAGGCAAGAGTCATATTTAATGTTAAATTACACCCATTAATCACAATTATAATTTTAGTATAAACAAGGGGTATGGACCGTCTAACATGATTAGCATTGTTTAGGGATATGAAACCAATAACTTAATCCTTCCGATTGTATAATTTCTTTATATACATAGTAAGAAATATAAAAAATAAAAAATAAAATTATGTGGTTTGGATGGGTTTAATTAATATGGTCAAAAGTGGGTATTTTTCATAATATGAAAAATCGTCGAGGACAATTGTAGAATTGATAATTTGATATGCATAATTTTTAAAAATACATTTTTTTATGCTTATTACTTCAATATAAATTTTATTGTAAATTTATCAACTTAAATGTTTTGAACCCACTAACTGTAAATCCTGGCTACGTCACTGGTGGTGGGTATATTTTCTATTTCAAGATTTCTTTTTTTGTTCTCTCTTTCTTTGTTTATTTGAGATCCTTAACTTTTCTATTTGTATATTTTGATCCTATTAAGACATTATTGGTTTGGAGATATCAATAATCCTGAATTCACAGAGATGAGTTCATGAAAGACAATATGAAATGGAATACATAAATTAGAGGATTCTTCACAAAGAATAATAGAATTCGTAAAGTAAAGACCAAACTGATATAAGATTTGAGCTGAATGTTGTTTTGTATTATGCATTTTCTTTTGAAGTGTATTTGACAACAGAGGGTTTCGTCCCACAGTCAGAATTGGGAAACTGTATCTTGTATTCTTTAGGAAGTTGGAGAATGAGATTCTAATTAATTCCACCTAATTTCATGTTACATTCCAATGTTAGTTATTGTTTGGAAATATGCTTCTCTAAGCCTTAGCCACAGAGAAGGGGAAGTAATTAAATCAATTGACTTGCATTTCTAAGACTTTTACTCCATCAATTGATTGGAAATAAGATCATTCTCAATAGATCTCTTATAACTTTTTCTGTGGTCTTCAACATTAAAACTTTGTGGAATAGAATAAGTGATATGGTTTTTCAACTGTTTAATTTCAAACCAATTATGATTTTGTTATTATTAATTAGCATTTGGTTTATCATATACTTCTGCTTACATGCACATATACGCATATATTTGTTGGACAATCCATGAAACAAACAGCCTCACACATGGGTCCCCTAGACTTTGAGGGAGTTGATGATTTGTATACTCCATAGTTAATTTCGCAGACTTCAAATGCAGTAGAAATCAGGATGTAAATCGTGAAATTTGATATTTGTACGGTCTAGCTAGGAACCTATGTGGTATGATCAACTACGGCAGATGGTGGCCAAGTGAAATCCTGGCTGGGAACACTTGCAGGAAGTATGATATTCACTTAATAACAGTAATTCTTTCCACTTTTGAATCTCATTGACACTTTGGGTTCAGTAACATGATTTTCCCATATAAGAGGTACAAATCTTTGTGGGAATTAAAGATCTTTCTATGTGGAAAATATGGTTTATGGGTATAATGCAATAAAATTGTGACATGGCTTTGGTCTAGTTGATATTTTTTTGGATGGACACCAAAAGGCAATGAATTGATCGTGATACTTGGATTCCATGGAAAGTTAAAATACTCAGGGATCATGGAAGGCATTAGTTGGTACTTAGAATAATATTTACCAGTTAGCATCTAATGTAGTGTAATTGTCATGCCAAAAGTGTAGGAGTTGTCAATCACTTCAACAATAAGGAGTGATGCAGACGCATACGGGGGTTCGTAAGCAGTTTGGGTTTATCCCATGAAGAGCCGATGTAAGATTTCTCTAAGAAATAAAACTTCTAAAAAGGTTTGGACTTAGAAGTAAAAATTCTAGTTATATTAGATCTTTTTCATATTATTCTCTTGTATAAATGTGATAATAAATCATAGATAAATACATTCATTATAACGAGAGATATTAGTAAATATTCTAATTTTATCTACGTTAAGATAGCCACTAAAATTCCTCAGTTTTCAAATTCCATATGATCGCTTCATCTCACTAACTTATTGGTTTATAACTCAAGTCAATATAAAAAATTCATAATAAATGAAACAAATATTACAATTAAGGAGGTTTATGAAGACTCGCTCCTGATCTAATTTTTAACTTCAACAGACGTACAAATTTTTAATTAGTGTAGTTCATAAAAATATATATATATAATAAAGGAATAGACTAACAATAAATGAATTAAAATATATAAATGTCACAATATTTTTCAAAACATTGAAAAAATTAAGATAAAAGATAATTTATTTCATCAAAGAGAGTTCATGGTGCCTTTACATGGAAATATACTTACCCTTATGCAATATGCAAGAGCTAGCAACACTGATTGTGATGAATTTTAGAATATTTAATTATAATCCAAATGAATAAAAAAATTGAGTGGTTTAGAGGAGACGACGATTACTAAAATTTATGTATAATTCTTGGAGCTTGAGAATTCTATAAGCAAAGAGAAGAGAATTAAATACTAACAAAACAACATGCCTGTGTTTCAGGTGTTGTCTATAAAGTGAACCAGGAGCCTAGAGATTGGCGATGATGCCATTGAAGACTGAGACAATAACCGGTTGAATAGGGTGAGGAGATATGGTTATATAATGTCTGCCCACTGGTTTGCCATTTACGTTTAACAAGTTACCAAATCATCAACACTATATATTATGTCTTCAAAACCTGTGGACAAATAAGCCAAACGCCAAGAAGAAGTACAAGAACTTTCATCGCACGTCTTTGCAGATCAATTAACAAAGTTATATTTATGTGCTCTGGAAGACTGGAACAAGTCTCGAGTTATATAGCTGTGTTTACTCTTCTTTATTCACTCCATCGTCAAGA
>WYDK02000001.1:6989360-7004724 GCA_009867345.2 Toxicodendron radicans
TTCCTACAACTGTAATTGATTACAAAACAATGCTTTGAACTACAGTACTGGAGAATAACTCTGAATAGTTTTTTTTTTCTTTTTCTTTTTTTTCATTTTAATTAAAATAGCCTGCAAGTAACTTTAGCAAGTAAAACTAAATTCTATTGTACCTTTGAAAATCATTAAGTATGAGATGTGTTCTGATGAACTCCTTGCAATTCTCTAAGCGTAACTGTCAATGACAAAATTAATATATGCTCTGTCAGATATATTATTCACATAATTTTAAGGCGTATCAGGAATACCCAGCAGATGAGAGGAATGGCATAAAGGTGATAGCAGATTCTCAAACGGAGCAACGAATGTAGATTGTAAATTTTACCTTCGAGTCTTGCATCTTGTGAGTGAGAGAGAATCAATTGTTGATGATGTGGCATCCCGAAGAGCAAGAAATATTGTTATGAATAGTACAGGAAAAGAGAAGAAAGGACACAACACAGGGAAGAGAGAACCCGGGCAATCCCTGTGCGATCTTTCCTCAAAAACCAAAAAACTTATTATTTTTATAAAGAATATTGGTGACCTGCCATGCAAGCGCACCTGTCATGGCAAAGGTCGGATGACAAAGATTAATCAGGACTGAATCGACCTCTTCAATTTAGAAGCCTTTAAGCCCCGACATCTTACACATCCATATTATAAATATATTACATCTGAACTTATATCATCTTCTTTCGCATATTGCTCTTCAACAGCCTCTAAAACATATATTTCAATTAAAGATCAACGATCTGCCGCAATCAACCAATCATAAAAACACATAATCCATAACAAATTAAGCACACATCAAACTACACAACTACAATCAACCAGTCATAAAAACACATGATCCATAAAAATTAAACAAGAATTAAACAGCAAACCTAATATAAATAAAAAAAAATTTAAGTTACCTGAATCGAATACTCAGGAGATCAAGAACCAAACAAACAAAATCACCTAAAATCCCAAAAACGAAATCCTAAAAGTTAAATAGAAAGACAAGAACCCCATCTCAGAAAAACAAACAAAATCACCAAAAAGACAGAAGAAAAAGAAACCTTTTCAACATGGAGAGTAAAACAAGCGAAAACAACAGCGGCAACAAGAACAATCAAACGAACCTGTAAAAAAAATGTCATAAAAATTATATGCGATTCTGTATTTCATTATAAGTAAATGAAGTCAATAAGGAACTGAAGTGGCAGCGCTTTGAGCAGGGATCGCTCTTCACCTTCGAGATCAAAATCAGGGTTTTACGAGAGAGAGAGAAAGAGACAGAGTGAGTTTGCTTTATTCTTTTGCTTCTAGTCTTTCAAGTTTCTTGAACAAGGGGACAGACAAAGAGACTAGGATTGCTTTATTTACTGCAATATCAAACTGACCTTTTGAAGCCTGAATCTTGGGAATTCTTCCAAAAGTTTCTCCTTGTTTTTTATTCCTGTTTGAAAAAAAAAACCGCGTTATGAAAGTTAAGGGGGAATAAAAACTACCGCCACTTTTATACTTTTGAGAAAAAATATAAGTATTTATCCTATTTAAAGATAAATCTGAATTTTAATTGAAACAGTAACAATAGACTTGATCTAATTAAATAATAGCAAGGTCCATGAGCTTAAGCTAAGTAAATAATAATAAGGTCCACCATAACTAAGGTTAAACAAATTATCTTATTAATTAATTTTATAATTAGTAATATATATATAAATTATTTATTAAATTATTCACATTTAAAAGATAAATTACATAAATTATGATGAAGAAAATTAAATTCTACATATTTAAGATAAATAATTTGAATTATAAATAATAAATAAGATAAATAATCTTTACATAGTGGGGTTGTTACACAAGCTAACTAGTCTCGTATGATTCACTAAGTTCAATTTTTATAAGCAAACTTATATTCTTATTATAAACAATACGAAAAGATATTGCAAATTAAATCACAAATGGTTTGAATCAATTACAATTGATACTTTGAGAACAATTTATTAAATTACAAGGAGACGAGAGTCACTTAAATCCTACCATTGCTAATCTCTGTAAATAATTCTTTACTCCTTGTTCATAGAATGATCTTCCATATAACCAAATATTTTTTTTATTAAACGTATAAATAATTTAAATAGGTATTAAATAAATTGTCGATGTTCCAGTTGTTGCTATTGCCATTTCCGGTCGTTGACATTTGTGACTCCACTATTTTTAATCTCTTCTTCTTACTTTATTCTTTTACAATAGTCTTGTATGAAGGTGAAAAAATGGGTCCAACCCGACGGGTCGACCCGAACCCGGTCGGACTAAACCCAGAGTTGGGCCGAGCCGGGCTGGGCTTGCCTAGGTAGGCCTGACGGGTTTATTTAGTTTTTTAAACCTGTCAGACCCGTACCTAGCCCGACGGGTTGGGCTATTCTTATTCCTATTTCTGATATATTAAATTCATTTCAATAAATGTTTACATAAAATACGACATCAAACGATTTATAATTGTTAAACTATTGACATTGTTCGTGGTATAACATCATATTATAACACGTGTGATTCATATTATGTAAATTATGTTTGAGAGGTGATAGGGTAGTTGGTAAAGTTTAAGATACTCATATCCAATAAAATCATGTCATGTATTTAACAGGTTTATTTTTTTTGTAGAGTTTTATTTGATTAGTCTATAGATCATATTATACATATGACATATTATTTTATCTTTGTTCTTATCGCTTACCAACCATTATGAAAAAGTAACAGATATATATTGTGCTCAAATGCATAGTTTTAACATATATATATATATATATATTGTGCTCAAATGCATGTAGAATAGAACAATGAGGGGAGAATTTAAGAAATATTATCAAACACATTACATAGTTCTTAGAATGAAGTAACATGAAGCAAACCTAAATCGGAATCGAACTGTACAGATGGAAATCAGAATCTAAATGTTATCTCCAAAAACATACAACCCAGAAGCAAACCGAGGTTTAACATGAAGTAACACACAAACAGAATTACATCGAAATGTTATCTCCAAAAAAATACAACCCATAAGCAAACTCATTATCATATTTGAAGCAACACACAAACATATCATAATTGAACTCTAAGAATCTGAATCGAAATTGAAAGCATATAACTATTATCAAAATCGAATCAACTAAAACAATAAAGAAGAAGTCGAAATTGATAGCTCACCTTTGATTGAAGCAACACACAAACAGAGAACATAGAGATCGATGATGACAGATCTGTAAAAGGTCGCTCGGGTAATCAACTATGAAATGAAATCTAGACGGTGGAGTGGAAATGTGAAATGAAACTAGGGATTGAAGGCTTGGATTTCGGTGGAACTGTGGAAAGAAATTAGGGCTGCAAGTATAATGAAATAAGGGATATATTTGTTTACATGTTATCGAGCTTCTGAGAGCTCGATTAGATTAGACGAGCTATGAAAGCTCGTGAGTTAATCGAGTCGAGTGACCTGATGCTCGAACTCGACTCGATTAACGATTCAAGCTATTAAAATTGATCGAGCTCGTGTTCGTTTGCTGATTTTGTGAGTCGAGCCCAAGTAGCTCGCAAGCTACTCGGATCGATTGCAGCTTTACTTGTGACGTCGTTAGATAGAATACCTGGGCAAATGGGGGCCAGGGCCCTCAAGGCCCGATGTTTTTTGAGAATTTTTTAGGGACTGGACCCATGCCCATTCATATATATAAGGGCCCGGCCTGATCCTAGGCCCAGGACTGAGACCGCCAAAACCGGTCTCAACCAGTCCTGGGCCCTGTCCTAACGGGCCTTGCCCACTTTAAAAAAACCCTCCTTATTTTTATATATTTCGGGGGTTTTGGGAATTTATTAGAAAAATTTTAATTTTTAATTAACAAATAAAATAATTATATTTATATAATTTAATCCATTATAACCATTTAACCAATTCTTATTCCAATTAATCAATTCTAATTCCAATTCTTATTCCAATGAATCAATTCTAATTCCAATCAATTAATGAATTCTAATTTCAATCAATTAATCAATTTTAATTCCAATAAATTATAATAAATTTAAATGAATTAATGAATTAATGAATTAATCAATTATAATCAATTTCAGTTAATTAATCAATTAATCAATTAATCAATTCTCTAATCAATTCTAATTCCAATCAATTAATAAATTAATCAATTATAATTTCAATCCATTAATCAATTCTAATTCCAATCAATTAGTCTATTAATATATTCTAACCAATTCTAATTACAATCAATTGTAATCAATTAATCAATGAATCAATTCTAATTCTAATCCATTAATCAATTAATCAATTACAATCAATTAGAATTTAATCAATTCCAATAAATTAATTAACCAATTGATTAATTGATTAGAATTGATTAGAATTGATTAATTATTTAATTGATTAAAATTAATTAATTGATTAATTAATTGGAATTAGAATTGATTAATTGATTGAATTATCAATTGATCAATTAATTAATTGATTGAATTATCAGTTGATAATCCAATTGATTATAATTTATTACAATTGATTAATTATTTAATTGATTAAAACTGATTAATTGATTAAAATTGAATAATTGATTAATTGATTGAAATTAGAATTGATTGCATTAATTGATTAATTGATCTCAGTTCATCAATCAATCAATTTATCAATTAATAAATTGATCGATTAATTGATTAATTGATTGAATTATCAATTAATCAATTGATCGATTAATTGATAATTTAATTGATTAATTGATTGAATTATCAATTGATCAATTCATCACTTGATCAATTAATTGATTAATTGATTAATTGATTAATTGATCAATTGATAAATTGATTGATTGATGAATTGATAATCTAATTGATTAATTGATTATAATTGATTTATTGTTTAATTGATCAATTGATTGGATTAGAATTGATTGGATTAATTGATTAAAATTAAAAATTGATTAAATGATTGGATTAATTGATTAATTGATCAATTGATTAGATTAGAATTGATTGGATTAATTGATTAATTGATAATCCAATTGATTAATTAATTACAATTAATCAATTAATTAATTTATTAATTAATTGAATTATCAATTGATCAATTGATTAATTGAAATTTCAATCGATTAATTTATTATAATTGATTAATTATTTAATTGATTAAAATTGATTAATTGATTGAATTATAATCGATTGGATTAATTGATTGAATTATCAATTGATTATTTGATTAGAATTGATTTGAATTGATTTGAATTGATCAATTGATTAATTGATTAATTGCTTAACTGATTAATTGATTAATAGATAATCCACTTTTGAATATATATTATTATTTTTTTATTTAAACTTTTTTGAAAAATTACCTTTTACCCCCTATTTTGTAAAAAAATCAGGGGGGTTTTTGGTAATTAACCATCAGGCTCGGGTCAAGGCCCGGGCCTGGTCAAAACGGTCCTGGGCCTAGGGATCGGGCCCAAGGCCCAGGACCATTTTGCAAATTATCAAACAACCGCCAAATTTTTTTGAGGTTTTTTATATTTGCCGTTTTGTGCCCGGGCCCGGTCCCAACGAGCCAAGCTCTAGTTAGAAACACCAGTGTCGATTGAGCTGGCTTCTGCTTACTGTAGTAGTTGAACAAGATGAAATGTGGTGCTTTAAGGGTTGGTTTTATTTAATTTAACTAGGGATGGACATCTGGCCTGACTCGAATGGGCCAAGCTTTACCCAAAAAAGTAGGGTATTTGGCCCAATTTTCATACCCATCCTCGGGTATGGGTTGGGTATGAATATCATCTTTGGCCCAACTCGGCCCGACCCGGCCCAAATTAGACCCGGTATATATATATATAATTTTGAATATTTATAAGGTTTCATATAAAAGCTTTTATATTTAGTTTTTTTAATGACATGATATTTTGTTATTTTGATGTAATTTATATATTATCATTTTAATTAGAATGTAATTGCATCTAATTATAATCTAGGAAATAATTGCATCTAATTGCCATTATAATTTATAAATTATAATAAACTTAATATAATAATCTTACTTAAAGATTTTAGTCAGGTTTAACCGTTTAAATCTTGTTAATCTTATATTAACTTGAATAATAGAGAATGTGAGTTTTATAAATTATAGAAGAACAAATTAATTACTTAATTACTGAAATGGACATTTAAAATTGTTGTAAATTAAATGTATCAATTAACTAAAAGAAGGAAGGGAAATTTTATATGATATTCAATGAATTCATACATTGTATTATAAAGATGGAGAGACGCATTAATTTGTAGAAAGGAGTCTTGAATGGTTGTTATTTTTCCATGATGTTGCATGAAATTTTGAATTGTTGTTTGAGGTTTTTAAATGGATTGCAATTGGCTATAGGTGTGTTCAAATACTTGAATTTTCTGTAGCTATTAGAATGAATGTGCATGGGGTATGTTTTGATTGAATGATTGATGGTTGTTTCATGCATGATTCAATTGGAATGTTTTGATGGAATGTTTTGAAAAAATCTGTTGCTTTGGAATGTTAAAATTAGAAATTGGATTCCAATTTTTTTATTATAAGCATCTTACATGAATGATTGTTAAGAGTAAAAATACTCTTGGTTGATATACTAATCACTAATTTACAAAACTTAGTATTACTCTTAAATAATCAATTTTTTTTTTAAAAAGTCAATTATTAATAAACAAAAATTCTGGAATTCGAGACGGGCCGGGCTAGATATGGGAATACACATTATCTCTGTGGGTCGAGCCTGGGTATTACTCTACATACATGTTCCGGGTATGGGTCGGGCTTAGTAATCCCCTTAGGATCTTAGGCCAGCCCGAGTATAGGAGTACCTAGTCCCGGCCCGACCCATGCCCATCCCTAGCGGGTCTTATAAATAAATGCAATCAAGGTACCAACATAGGATTTCGTGAAACCTTGACGGGATGATGTAATAAGGGGTGTTCATAACCGGGTAACCAAAACGATTAACCAGTTTTTTGAACCGAACCGGTTATATATATTAGAGTAATTATTATTATAATATATATATATTTAAATTTGATTTAAAATTGGTTTGGAAAACCGGTTTTGGTTACCATAAAATGGTAACCCAATAACCGAACTAAACCGATTTTTCGGTTCAAAAATTTCTCCAAACCGATTTTGTAAAAAATCAATTTTTCGATTCAGTTAATGATTTATTTTTTAACACCCCTATATGTAGGTTACTCATTTTAAAAAAAAAAAAAAAAACCTAGCGTAAGCATCGCTTTTTTTTACGACGTGACGTCTAACAACAACTGAACATTTCAAAACGCTAGCCCAAGGCTGCCCAACCAATAATAACACGATTAAACTCTTATACATAAACACGTGAATGTTGAAATGCATAAAATCTTCATAATCATATAAAAGCAAAATATAAATAAAGTATATTAAAATATCAAACTAAAAATAATGATAATAATAATAAAGAAAATCCATTTTAATTAAAAAAGAAATAAGAGTTTGAAGGCTCTAACTTTTTAATTATAAAAAAGAAAAGAATATATTTCATCCTTTTTCTTCATCACCATGTCATGATGCCTAAAGAAAAGTTACCTAATATTAGAAATTGAGAGAATGAGACTTTTTTGGGCATTGAATAAGGCAAAAATATTAGAACAATATTTTCAAATTAAAAGAAAAGAAATAATAAAAATTATTCATCTTTGTTTAAATGCTTTATCACTGAAAAAATATATCTTTAATTAAAGATCCAAACAGATTAAAAGGATGAAATATATAAAACGGAGAGGTGTAGAATTTGCAAAAGTCTAGCTTTCGGCAATTCAATTAATGATGGACATTGACATTCTGGAAGGTATTTTTATTACAAAATGAATATAAATATGTTTAGAAAATAAAAAGATTGACAAAGTCCATGAAAGAGAAGAGTACTTGTATAACGTGATATGTAACTGTCTATGCTTAACCATAAAAAGGTTATTGTCAAAACTTCACTGCCTTAATGATTGTCCGGTTTCTAGTTTATGTATAAATGTGGTGGGCCTAATTCTTTTAGAATCTTTTATCAAAGATAAGTTAAATATATATTGTGTCGGTTGCAATCAAAGCTAAGGTAATGTAATTCTTCATCTTTCATAACTTACCAATTAAAGTAAAACACTCCACACCAATATGGGCCTCCATGTGATGAATTGGGGCCCATCATCAGGCCCACGTCTCCATAATTGATTCTCCCTCTTTCCTCATTTCTTCTACCTCCGCTCCGCTCCTCTCCTCTAATATGAAATTTTCGAGATTACCCCATATGGTTAAAGAAAAATTAAGGCATGAATTAAGGTAAAATCATGAGAAAAAGGAGTCATAGCCCGGGAATTAAGCAACTAATGAAGAAATTTCATATCTCTAAACTCGATTCTTGGCCATCATGCATGTTATGTACATATTTAATTAGTGTAAAATTAGTTTAATTTAAACCATAGTTTTAAGCAACGAAAGTCGGTAACCGATTCCATCATTGGAGATATGGTTTTAAGCTTTATATCAAATCCTTAAACAGTAGACTACTTCCAAACAAGTCAAAATTTCAATAATATCAACTTCGATTTGACCTAAAATTTAATTAAAACACTATTAAATAATAATAATAATAATAATTTTTTCTTTACTGTTTGCGTTTCTTTGACTAAAATAAAGGATTTCTTACCATATACACTAGCATAATTTTGATGATATATTTGCCGACAAATTTATGGCGATATAGAATATGGTTAGATGAAGGCTTTCATGAACAATTCAATTGTCCCGAAGAAGGGCTACAAATCACATGATGTCCATATCTTTTGTTTTAATTACTCAATCAGGAGTTATTTAAGTAGGACATTATCTGTTGAAGGCCAGTGATTGCCTTTGACATTTTCTGACCAATTCAATTTATTTTATATTTTTATATAAATAGAAATTGACTAAGTTTCAAGTCACTTGAACCTTAATTATTGAGCAAATTATATAATACTATAATAACCATCATCCACTGTAGGAGTAGTTAATTAATTAAATAATTAAAAGCGTTAAATTATTGTGCACAAAACCCAACTGGCTATGCAAAGTGCACTAACTTAGGTATAAAAAATATATATATTAAATTGGAATATTAAATTTAAAACAATAAAAATGAAATTAAAAGTTGGTGAAATGAAATCAAAGGATCCATAATTGACGCCATTGATAACAAGTAGTTGAATGAGTTTTTGATAATCGTATCGTATCATTTGACATTAACATTAACAATAAGTTATGGTTGCTTTCAATCTGAAATGATGAGAAGAATACAAATAAATAATGCAAAATCTGATTCATAATACCATATCAATCTAAACGGAAGCCATAAAAACTAGACAGGACAGGACAGGCCGACAATTTATCCAACATAAGACACATGTCTTTTGCTATTTTATTATAATTATCTTGGCCTGCACACGTAAAGCAAATCTATAATCATCAAAAGACAACAGATTAAGATTGAAAATTACATTTCTGATCAACTTTACACTATTTTATTGCCATATTATTATTTTCATTACTTTATTACAATACCCGTATGTAGAAATATAAAAACTTGATGTGTCTCCTTGGTTGACACCCAATACAAGGAACAACCAATTTTGAATTTGGTAAAAGAAGATGGGGACGAAAGATTAGTAATTTAAAAATGAAAAAAAAGTTTGATGATGGAAGCGATGATGAGAATATAAGGTTGAGTAGTTTCCAGGAAAGTTCGGCATTTTTGAAGGAAAGTCATCTGATGATTTATTGGTCCACACCATAATTTGAGGGCATCAATTCATGATGTGTTGGACTAACTATAAGGAGAACTTTCTCATACACTAATCATGATAGCTTTATTTATGAAATTAAACAGATAAATTTGCTTTAAAAACCCATTAATGTAGACCGTTGATTATGGTGATCAACCTAAGATACGTTCTATTATTGTAAAAAAGAAGAATATATTTGTAAAGCTTTTTGGATGATGAGATTTGGTTTGGAAGTCCACGAGGAAATCACGTGGGAGGTGACCCTACAAGTCCCCTAAAAGAGAGAGCAACTCACGAGACCTAAAGCCTCTAAATTTCAATTCATTTCTTTTTCTTTTAATCATCCATTCCTTTCTTTGTCTACACGCCTCTCTCAAGTCCTCACCACCACTCACCACGCACCGGCACCATCCATTTCTTGACTCTTTCTTTCTCTTGACTCCCTCCCTCTCTCTCTCTTTCTTTTCTTTTTTTTTATTAACAACTGAAATAAGATGAAATACACGTGAGGTAACCTCCTTCTCTTTCACACCCCTTTAAATCAAATGACCACACTCTAATTGAATTATACAAAATCTTTCCTTAATCTCAAAGTCATCTTCCTCCATTGCTAATTCATAAAAGTGTTATTAAATGGGGCCACTGATCGAATGCCGTATCTACCAGTTCATTATAATTGAATCAATAAAGTATTAGATTTTAACTTTAATTTCATTTCAAAGTCAATAAATGACTAAACATATATTATCATATCATTAAAACGTTAATATGAGGCTAAATATTCGCCAAATGTCTTCAAACCTAACTCAGGTCTAAGGTTGTCCCGTCCCGAGATTGAGATCAAAGGACATGACCCATTTGATCATCAAAATAATAAAAGCCAACAACAATTAGAGGGGGTCAAACAAACAAAAAAAAAATTGTTGGAGAATTAAAAAAGCAATGAAATAATAATAAACATCCATATTCCGATAATATATAATTGTTTTAAACATTTACAAACTCCTTGTAAAAAGATGTGATCATAACAACTATCTTCTACGAATTAATTAATTACACTAACTCCTTTTTTCACTACAACCCTTTAAACAAAAAAATAGGAGGGGTTCTGGGTTCTATATATCAATTCCTGTTTAATTATCCTAATTAATCCTATTTAACAACTTAACAAGTAGCTGCTGAATTGGCGAAGGGATTATAGCAGTGCGTAGGTTTAGCAGCCATTGAATATGGAGGCTTATTAGATGCTCCATCACCAACGCCGCCAATCCTTTCACAAGAAGGGCACATGGTGAGTGTGGCCGCCGGCAATTGCATGTAAAAGGGTTGCGCTAGTTTTAGAGCTTTGAGATCTGAAAGCTCTTTCTGCAGCCTCCTGTTTTCATCAGTCAGTGATTCACAGCATTTCTTCAAAAACTCACAGTCAACCTCCGTTTGCTTCAACTTCGTCCTGTAAATAATAATGATAAAAACTCATTATTTATAAAGAAATATAAAGAAGAGGTTCAAAATTTAACAGAATCTTATCCATAAAATGAAGGCCATATAGCTAGGTAAAGGGAAGTTCTTGTTATGTCTCTGTAAGTACAACGCCTCCGTGATTGAAAATTTCTACTATGGTTATTTTTATTTTCCGTTTTGGGTGGGGGACACGAATTATTATGTGGGCCTTTTGGATATCAACTGGGTTTGTGAAATAAATGATTAATTTACCTTGCTCTCCTGTTCTGGAACCATACTTCAACTTGTCTTGGTCGAAGGTTCAATTGTCTTGCTAAAGCTTGTTTTTGCTTCTGTTGTTGATGGATCACAGTGAAAAAGATTATTTTTTTTAACGGTCAGAACGATATATATCAAGAAAATAACCATTAGTAAGAGAGAGAAAGAGGAAAGGGAGAGATTATTACAGGATTGAGAGTGCTATGCTGTTTGAAGCTTTCTTCCAAAAGAGCAGATTGGTCTTTGGTGAGTCTAAGTTTCTTTCTAGCATTAACGGCATCTTCATCTTCATCACTAACTCTTGAAGAAACCCTCTCGACCTCGACCTCTTCACAGCTGAGATCTCTCTCCCGTTTGATCCTACCACTAGAAAATGAAGAAACAACACTGTGAGGGGGAGAAGCTTGACGAAAGACGTCATGAGCAGTAACAACAGCAGCAGCCTCTTCAAAACCTTTGTTCACATCGATAATACCACCCTTTTTGGTAGCAACTCCATGATAAAAGTCACCAGAAAGACTCAAAGTAAGAGATGGATCAAAGGATGGTGCTGGCCCCTTAGGGATAGGTTTTGAAGGGTTCTGATTGATAGGTGTAGCAGTGAAACCTAAACCCAGAACAAGGCCAGTGCTACATCCATCATCTAAACCCATTTAGTGATTGTTGTTAGTGAGAGAAATGAGAGAGAAAAGAGATGAGTTTGAGAATGAGAAAAATGAAGAAGGAAAAGAGGTCTTATTAAGAAGGGGAGAGAATGAGTAAGACTTTTTGGTATGTAGGGGAAGAGTTGGAGTTGGGTGGGTGGGTGGCTTGGGGTATGATTATAAATCAGAGGAATGAAATGAGTAAAGAAACGAATCTGGGTGTAAGAAATTATGAAAGACCCTTTTTCTCTCTATACAAAGGTTGACCATTTGAACCCCACTACTGTTATCTTCCATTATAACAACAAGAAAAACAAAGAAAACAAATTAAAGAAAATTCTATATTAAAATAAATAAATAAATAAAAGCACTTTCTCTCTCTCTCTATCTCTATCTCTTTCATACTAAGAAATAAGAATACTACAGTTCACATGGGAGTGGGAAACACATCAAGAGCATGATTCGTCAGCTCTTGGCCACCCCTTAACGTACAAAAATTAACTGTTACCACTTTCTTTTTTCCGATATATGCTCTAATATTGCTCTTCTTTCTCTGCATATTATCTTTGTTTACTTTTTCATATCTCTTGAACTATCAATTATTGTCTAACTTTTTCTTTGTTTAAATCCTGTCCCAGTGATCTTGTTATTTCTCATTTTTAATTTCTTTCTTTGCTCACTCTTTACGAAACACTAATAAATAGCTAGCTACCCCATGTTCTATGCATTCATTCAAAGATTACTCACTTACTTAATTACTTGGATAATTAACTAAAAAGAAAATTAATTTTATTTTTTGATCAAATAAAAGGCATGATTGATTGGATATTTAACAAGTTCCCTTGATGACAGACCACATGAACTGTCTCCTACTCCATGCCTGGTTTTAAGTGGGTAGAGATGGGTATCATGTCACCTTGTTTACTAAAATTATACTATTTCTTTTTATTGATGAAGAAGGTGGGTAGTTTTTTTTCTTGCCTATTATGAATATTTGAGATTAGATGAGATGGATAGAGATGTGCACTATCAAGAATTGTATGATGATGATCGTGGGTTGTTTGTTTGTTGTGAAAATAATTAAAAAGGAAAAAAGGAAAGTAGGTAGAAGACACCATTGGAGTTTCAAAGAGTTATAATGGTGCCAGAATATGATTCATCAACAAGAATCCGGATCTTTGCTTAACTAGAAAGTTGATATGGAGTTCTTGGGTCCTACTTCTTCTCTCTATACATTGTATAAGCACTTTCAATAATGCCTTGTCGGCTATGTTTGATGAGAAGTTAGGTCACCCATAAAACATGATAAACCTAGCTCATTATAACACCACTTTCTATCGTAAAAAACATGATATCATTGAAAGAAAAATAAATTAAATTAAAATATTTTATATCATGAAAATCATTTATACATGGTCCCTTGGACCAGTCATATATCAGGAAAGTGTGGTGCACCTGTTTCCACGGGATATGATAAAAACTGGATCATCAAATAAAATATTTTAATTAGAGAAAAAGGAATTTCCAATTTGTTTTGGTCTTTTATGCACTGAGTAATCAGCAGGTGTGCGCCATGACGCAGCGAGGGAACGCCAATGACGACTAGCTTAATCTTGATCTTGATCTTGATCATCAGGATGATTTATTTTTTAATATCTGTAACGTTTTGAAAATGATATCAATGGAAGAAAATAAAAGAGAACACACAGGTTGCTCTCACAAGTGCTTTTTCTTTTTTAAATTATGGGAAAAGGTGAATAAAGAAGAAGAGACTTCATATAAGCGTGCGTGTTTGCCGGGGAAGATAAGAATCAATTTATTTATAATTATTATTATTTATAAATGTGAGAATGAAATAGCATTAAAGGTAAACACAATTCAGAAAGAAAGAGGTTCAATTATTTGAGGAAGGAATTTAACAATTCTGCGAATTCTGACTCATGATCTTGATATATCTGAATCTGAGCTAACTCAGAGCATATATATGCAGCCTAATTTACCTTTTTTTTTTTTAATTTTTTTTGTCATAGAAATGAAACAGACTCTTCAAAAAAAAATTATTATTGTGTCAGTGGGATTTCTTTATTTTTTTCTTTCTTGATCTTCTGCAATTTCTATTCACCATTCAAATTGTTGGCGCAGTTCATCTGCAAATGCTAAAAAAAATAATAAAAGAAAAGATATAACATAGTTTTGAAATGAAAACAACTGGAGCACTACGAAATTATAGGGAAAAAGAAACAGAAGCATGATTATTATTATTTATTATATATAGAAAGGCAGACTCACAGAAGCGTTAAAAATGGGTTTATCCAAATCTTTTGTCAGTGAGTGGTTCAATACCAAAAGCAAACAGCAGCCAGCATAGCCATTATACTTGGACAAAGTAGATAGACATTGACTTTGAAACAGTGTAAATTAAATTAAAATTTTCATATTTATATTTATATGATGTTGTATCTAACTTTCACTTTCTAAGAGATGATTGGGAATAATTACATATTAAAGTAATTTAAGCATTGGATTAATCAAATCCCCCAATATCTAATCCGTACATTAAAGTGATAATAAACCGGAATAAACTAGTGGTTTTCTTGTCATTACCAAACACTTCACCTTCTCTCTCTCTCTCCCTATAATAATAATTCACAATTAAAACAAAACAATAGCAATTAATTAAAGCGAGTGCAATTAAACATGCACATTAATTGACGATAAAATATAAATAAAAAAAAAGGAGACAGGTGTCGAGAGAAGAGAGTAATAGACAGAAGGGGGCCAGCAATGATTTGGTATGATGGGCATTTGATTCCGTGGGGGTTTGCTGATTATAGAGCGTAGAATTTGGCAATGATAGAGGGAGAGAAAGAATTTGGGATAAGGTGTCGACATGTCGTCTTTCTTCTTCAAAATCAAAAGGCCTTTTAAGCTTGGCCGACCAAATTGCTTGGTGTCTGTATGTATATAATTATTATATATTATTAAATACTAAAATATGTGTTAGTTTCTCTAATTACCAACCGTTCTAATCAAGGAAACCAAGAATCATCAACCTCTCTCTTCTATTTGATCAATGAGATAAGGAAGCAACACTTCCAATCACTACCCTGGCCTCCTGTATAATGCCTACCTAGTTC
>WYDK02000001.1:7011960-7038705 GCA_009867345.2 Toxicodendron radicans
ATATAAGATTACTTTGGAAATCTATCATGTAATCCGGACATTACCTTGTTTTGGTTGTCAGGTAATAAAAGATTCTGGTAATCTTCTAATACCAATAGACTATGTTTGGTTCATATAATATTTATTTACCTTAGTAATAAGATTATCGGAAAGATATATTACATTGGTATGAGAATATTATATTATTCAAAATGTGTTTGGTTAGGAGTGTGTATGTTATATTATAGGCAGTTGGTTGGGGTAAAAAAACAAACAAGTGGTGGCTGTTTTCAAAACCAGAAAATTTTTGGTTACTAACGGCAAGGAAATGGCCAAGGAGATCTTACAATCAGTTAACAACAAACCCAGACTCCAAAACGACAATCAATTCCGTCCAACACAACTCCAATCAAAATCCCAATCGTAATTATCGTGCCAAAACCCTAGGTGGTGCCGGTGGTGATCAAGAAAAATCTCGACCCAAGATGTTGAGGGTTTTGTAGAGGGGAGACCGATGAAGCTTGGGTGGCAGTAAGTTGAATTTTGGAGGTCGGGATCGATCGGAATCCGACCTGAGAGGGGTGATCACGCGAAGCACAAAACATGTGATTGCTGGTAATTTGCAAGGGTGGCAAGGTGGGGGTAGAGGGGTTTTGGTGTGGGAGGTTCAAGGAATTAGATGGTGCTGCCGGCGGGTCGTAACAGTGTCATAATTGGCTGGTGGTGTGAAATGACAATCATGCGAGAAGGTGAAAATCAGGCCCAACGGTTGACAAGGCTAGATAAGTGTGTGATCGAGGTTAGGGTGGCTTTTCCTGTCGATTTCCGGTGAAGAATCCGGCAAGAACCAACAACATACGGTCAGCAGCGACGCCGACAATGATGATGAGAAGAAGATGGGAGTAGGGTTTTTTTTTTTGTTTATATATAGGGGTAAAATGACATAATTATCCTTAGATTGTTTTTTAATTTACTATCCTATCCTTCTTCAATTAAACTTAATGGACAAATATTAAAACAAAGTGGGTATAATTGTTGTTTTGAAAGTTTTCGGATAGTAAATTGTTTTAAGAGGAAATAACTTATTCCCACCCAGACTATCGCAATATAAGTTCCCATCCCCATTATCGTTTATTCCAAATTCCCACTCTTAAACTAACACCATTAGTTACTATTCAGTTTTGAGACATATATAAAAGGGTACTATTACCAAACTGTCATTGAACCTTTAACTTTTGATTATTTGACAATAGAAAAATTGGATAATCATGTAAAAACCCAAAAATGCCCCCACAGGTATTAAATATACCCAGAATAACATTGACAATAGAAAAATTGGATGATCATGTAAAAATCCATTGGGGCTGGTTTGTTTAAATATTTAGTAGTATTTAATATTGTTTTGAATAGTTTTTTGAATAGTATTTGGTAAATATTGGGTGGATAGTATTTGAATAGTATTTAGATAATATTTGTGAAAAAATGTATATTGATATTTGTTGAAATATGATTGGATTTGGATAATATTTAAATAATATTTATGGAAAAATGTGTAATGATAAAATATAATTTGGATAATAATATTTGTGGAATAATGTGTATTAGTATTTGTTGAAATATGATAGTGAATAAGATAGTAAAAAAAAAACTTAAACAAAGAGGGCTTAACCCAAGATATTTTATAAGGTACCTAGATTCAGAAGGTTTTTAATATTTAGGAACAGAAACCGATGGTTCCGGTTTTGGTTTCAATTCTGGTTCTGGTTCTGGTTCTGATTCCGGTTAGTTCATTTATTTGCAGATATGCGGACCCACCCACCCGTAGTACTGCCTACTCTACTCCAGAGTCCAGCCTACTTCATAACTCCACATTACCCAACTCAATGAACTCAACGTTCAAAACAAAACAATGGCAAAATCCTCACAAAGATATATAATTCTCTTCATCATCATCATCATCTCCATTTCATTTCCATCAGCACTTGCATCACAGCCGTTTAAATTCAGGCGGATCCCACGGCTCCATGGAAGATTCTCGAAGCAGACGAAACCCCAACCCCAACAACAACAACAGCAGTACCGGTACGAGACTAAATATTACGAGCAGCGTCTCGACCACTTCAGCTTCGCGGATCTCCCGAAATTCCAGCAACGATACCTGATAAACACCGAGCACTGGTTGGGCCCCTCCCGCTTGGCCCCCATCTTCCTCTACTGCGGCAATGAAGGAGACATCGAATGGTTCGCCGTTAATTCCGGCTTCATGTGGGACATCGCGCCTAAGTTTGGCGCCATGCTTATCTTTCCCGAGGTTATTTGAAATTATGGATAACTAATTCACCGGAATTGAATTTAAATTCAATTGCATATATTTTGTAAATGTCAAATCGAGTTACTTAATTACGTTCATGTCTTCCATTATGTGATTGGTAGCACCGTTACTATGGCGAGTCACTGCCGTATGGAAGTAGAGAAGAGGCGTATAGAAATGCTACGACGTTATCGTACCTGACTGCAGAACAAGCTCTAGCTGATTTCGCCGTTTTAATTACTGACTTGAAACGGAATTTATCGGCTGAAGCTTGCCCTGTTGTGTTATTTGGTGGATCCTATGGTGGAAGTAAGTCAACCATTGCCCAAGTCTTCATTTTTTGTTAATTACTTGAAACTTTAGCAGCTCAAGGTAACTAATTTTTTGCGATAGGAGCATGATAAATAGCACACTGATTGATTGATCGTCATTTTGTTTACTTTAGAAAAGTAAATGTTTTGTTTACTTGTGTGGAGTTGTGGTCCAGATATTTGTTGTTATGAGATATGTTTATTAGTAAGAACATTTCTCTTATTAGTTTTTTGAAGCTAAAAATCTTATGTGCCATCCATTAATGTTTTGAGTTTGATAGTGCTTTTGCCAGAGACCTTGTTATTGTTGCATTGACTAAGGCACGTATTAGTTACGAGTGTTATTTTTATGTTTCTTTTTTGTTTCAATGGAATAGTGTTAGCGGTGTGGATGAGGCTGAAGTATCCTCACATCTCCATCGGTGCACTTGCTTCTTCAGCACCGATTCTTCAATTTGAAGATATTGTGCCGGCAGAAACATTTTATAACCTTGTATCCAATGATTTCAAGGTGTGTTATTACATTTTCTTTCACTCTAGTCTTTCTAGTTGTATATCTTGAAAGTCTATGCTGTGTTTTATCATGCTGTTACTGTCTTATATCCATAGCGTGAAAGTACCAGCTGCTTTAACACTATAAAAAAATCCTGGGGTGAATTGATATCCGAAGGTCAGAAAGAGAATGGACTTCATGAACTGGCCAAAACTTTCCGTCTATGTCGGTAAGTAATAAACAATGAGAAAATGTATGCATGTTCAGTTTAAGTAATGCGTGATCGAGTTGAACTACCTTGTTTACTCTATATTATTTGACTTTGGCTTGTTTGGTTATTCAACTGGGTATTTGATTTTACAGGGATTTAAGTAAGACAGAAGATCTTGCAGACTGGTTGGAATCTGCATATAGTTATCTGGCAATGGTGGATTACCCATATCCGTCTGATTTTATGATGCCTTTGCCTGGATACCCTATAAAAGAGGTTATTTGGGATTTGTTAATCAATTTACTATATTGCTATACTTAACAAACTACATGTATAAATCCTTAATATTCAAATTGATGTGATATAAAACTTACATATGGTAAGTTTCATTGCCTAAATCATTTTGTGTAGGTGTAGTCATAAAAGTAATCTGATAGTTCACTATGCTTTTCAACTTTTTCTGCTTATGGAAAATAATCTACTTTCTATGGTTTTTATTCTCTACTAGCAATCTTGCTGAATCTTCTGCAGACCAGCTCCTTTTTTACAGTATTTGCTATAAGATTTCAAGATAGTTTTCCCTTCTTGTCTTAGTAGTTAGGTATAGGCTGTTCTCTTGAGTGCCTTTGTATTGCTCCTATTTTTCCATGAATTTTTGAACTTCGCCAATAACAGAAATATATGGATTCATGCTGCCCTAAAGCTTTTCTTCAACTGCGCTTAGGAATTTTATATGTGGTCTTCTGGACTTTGATTTGTCTTCCATTATTTGGAAACAGTTTTTTTTATCCATTTAACTTGTTGTAGGTTTGCAATAAAATTGATAATTCTCCAGAGGGTTCTAGCATTCTGGAGCGCATATTTGAAGGAATTAGTGTTTATTACAATTACACCGGAAAAGTTGACTGCTTTCAACTGGATGATGATCCTCATGGCTTGGATGGTTGGAACTGGCAGGTCTAAGAGTTCTGTAGTGATTCAAACAATTATGCATTTGCTAATGTTTAATTTCCTTAAAGGATCATATTTATCTTAGGTTCTTTCCATTGTTCTATTTCCCACTCAGGCATGCACTGAGATGGTTATGCCAATGTCTAGTAGCCAAGATGCGAGCATGTTTCCTACATATGACTTCAACTACTCCTCTTTTCAAGAAGAATGTTGGAAGGAATTTAAGGTGGTACCAAGACCTCGATGGATAACAACGCAATTTGGTGGACACGTAAGGGATTCCTGCTTTGAAAAAAAAATGATCAATCTTATATAGTGAACATTTGTCTCTTTCTCACATCTATTGTTTGGATCTAAAGGTATTTATCTGTTTGAATTACAGATTGTGTATGAGAATTGATTCACCTCTCCCTTGCCATTTTTCTCAGTTGACTCCCTTACCATATTTTGTTTCTGTTGATATTTGTATATCAAGTATGTTGGGACTTGCATAAGCTATTTATGTAAGTGAATTGTGTAAGAAATCTTATAGCTCCAAAATGGGGGTTGATGGAATAACCATAGATGGAGATGTGGGTGAACTTGTCTTTATGCATTTTCTTGTCTTATTAGATCTCAGAAAATTATGTTTTTGTATGTTATGTGTGTTTGTGCACTTTCCCTTTAAGTCTTGATCAAGAAAAAGTTCCAAATGTCATGTAATTTACAGCTGACTACTGAGAGTTTTCTTAAGGTTTCAAAAGCGTGAAACCTAGGGTGCTTAATAGGCCACTTTATTCAGAAATGTAAAATTTTCCTCATGACATAATAAAAAGATATGCTAGAGTGAAGGACAATGTTTATATTCCCAAATTCTCATCATTGTTGCTATTTGCTTCAATTTGCTGTGATTCCCCCAAACCCCCAGCATTAAAAATTTTCAAGAGTGCACTTCCAGGAAGGGGAATAACATTGATAGAATAATCTTTGATCTGAATGGTGGTTATATTGAATGCCCATCTTTGGTCTTGTAAATTTATTTTGCCAATTGTACTGTGCTCTGCTTGCTTTGGTCCCCTTGTTTTATCTTGAGACACTTAAGTGGATTAACCTAAATCTTGAGGCAGGCAGTTAGATATGCTTATAAGTCAATTTTCAGAATCTTGTGTCCTGAAGCGGTATCATTATGATTTTGCAAGGGTCTGTTTGTTTATGCAAAATATATAATGTGGCTATGTTTGCTATTTAAATTGCTTCTTGTTATATGTTATGTATAAAACCTGCGATACTTAGTCAATGAATAGCTTGTGGTCCCAGATTCATGATACAAATACTGTGTATTCCCTGATGCTATAATTTAATTTTTTTTTTTTCCATTTCTGTCATGAAGGATATCAAGACTGTTTTGAAATTTTTTGGAAGTAACATCATTTTCTCAAATGGTCTATTGGATCCCTGGAGTGGTGGCAGGTAAATTCTTCACACAGCTGAGATGTAGCTATTGAAGCTAATTTTCATTTCTGATGGTGTTCATTTACTTGTTGCAGCGTTCTCCACAATATATCTGATACTATTGTTGCTCTTGTAACCGAAGAAGGTAATGCTTTATCTGAAATCATCTGTCAATCTACAATTATCTATATATTCTAAGGCTCGCACGCCTTCAACTCATGTTAATCTGTTGGAACTAGTTTTTTCTTTCATTTTTTAAACAATCGCAATGATTTCAGGTATGAAGGCCTTGATGCACCTATCTTACTATTTTAGACATTGGGCTACTATTTGATGAGATATTCTTTTGCAACCCTCCCTTTAGATGTATTTTGTTATTGCCTTGGTGGATTAGTTCTGTGTGATCAGTGGCTCAATTCAGTTCAAAACATTTGGGTGATTAGCTTGAACTAATATATGACAATTATCTGCCCTGGCGACTCAAGGTTGGCTGATATCATTTTGGGGATAAATTTCAGAAACTACCCCTGTAGTATCCTCAATTATTAGTCAGAATATAACTATGCACAAATCCATCATAAACTATCCGTGCAACCATATGCGTTAACTGTTGAATGGCATAATTTAAAGTCCGCTTTTTATTAACAATTTATAGGGGATAATTTGCTAAATCCCCCAAGTTTTGAGAAAATTTCATTCAACGACCCTTTATGTAGGAAATAGTCCCTTAAACCCATCCCTTTCCTTAATTTTCTCTTTAACCTAACAAACTTCACTTTTTTTTTTTTTTTTTTGTCATTTCCTTTCCAATTTCCCTTTTTACCGAACAGATTCTTTCTCTTTCTTCTCATTTTCTCAATAACCAAACAAATATCCTCTCTCTTCTTCCATTTTTGCTTCAACCAAAAAATTAACAGTTAAAAAAAAAAAAAGAAAAACCCCAAGTGAAAAAGAACTGGAAACTAAGCCATCATTGTCTATGCCTGCTGTCCAGCCATGTTGGCATGGCCAGTGCGCAATTGGCCATTCCAACCATGCATGGGCTACCTTCCAGCCGTGCCCAACACATGCAGAGCCCAATAGCTGATTGCTCCATGGGCATGCATGGCCCAGTAGCTGGCCGCACCGGCGTGGCTGGTTGGCTGAGATCAAACTGCCCAAAACCCACCCTTGGAGTTTTGTGATTTTGGGTTTTATTTCTTCTTCTTCTGGATTTTTTTTTTAAACTTTTGTAATTTTTTGTTGGTTTAGAATTATGTGGTGAAATGCTTTTTCATTTTGGGATTGATTTTGGTGAAACAGTTTTTTATTTTAGATTTGAATTGGGTGTAGTAATTTTTTATTTTGGATTCGAATTTGGTGTTTTGAATGGCTTAGAGGAACCAGTACTATAGACTTGAAGAAGTTAAATTTTGTAATTTCATATATATGAACTTGTTATATTAGTGAAAGTAGAGGGTATAAATATAATTTTTCATATCACTGTATAATTCTAACATGGTATCTTCTTTAACCTTAAACTAAGAGTATCTCCGTAATTGCTCAAAAAAGTAACCTTGATTGTAATGGTTGGTGATTACATCGGGGTTAGGGTACTGGGTGGTTTATGATTTTTTTGTGCGTGATCCTATTTTGATTGATGATAAAGGAAACTATGTGGGTTGTTTCTGAAATTTTTCCTAATTATGAGTTCAGTTGGTCAAGTTGGGCTGTTTTGTTAACATTTTACGATTCTTTAAATACCTCGCTAAAGCCATTGGCTGCATGGATCCATTTTTGTTCTTATTATGGGGACAGCTTGTTAATTATATTGTCTTTTTAGCCTTAGTCTTGCCTTTTATTGTGTAATTTTTTTCACCCGTCTCTTAGCTGGCTCAAGTCCTTTATGGGAATTATGTCTTTACTGTTACAATCATTCTTATAATCTAATTACCACCATATATGTTTTCACCTTTGAATTCGCAGCATTACCAACCTATTGACTAATCATTTACTTATTGGTACTTTGTTTGATGCCTAAATTTTAAATGTTTTTGGTTACAATTGTTTTAACCTGTGTCAGATTTAGATTTGCTTTTGTTCTACTCTTTCGTTTTCAGATATTCTAGAATCTTGAATGCATTACCAACTTATTGACTAATAATTTTTTATTGGTCCTTTGTTTGATGCCTAAATTTTAAATGTTTTTGGTTACAATTGTTTTAACCTGTTGCCAGATTTGGATTTGTTATTGTTCTACTCTTTCCTTCTCAGATTTTCTAGAATCTTGAATTTTAGGAGTTACACTTGTTTCTTTGTTTTTGATTTACTTTTCTTTTTAGCTATGTTGTTCCCTGAGTACATAAGGGTTTTTGTTTCCTGCTTATTATTATTTTTTATATTCTTTGTAAAGATGTTTCATCCCTTTGTCTAGTTACTAATACCCCATGTTGAAGTCTCATGCCATCCTTCTCTTCAGCTCTTTCCCATTGAAATATTTGGAATGAAGCAGGCAGCCCACATACCTGAAGAGACAAAAAGAGTATGAGACAACTAACAGCAAATGCATGTTTCCTATTCTAAACATCCGGGATATGAGCTAATGAAGTTGTTCTGTCAGGGTGTCTGGTCCCAAAGTTTAAGGTTTTCCTTTTTTACCAGGATTGACCCAAAGCAAGTATTGTCTCAAAATGATCAGGCTATAGCCTATAAGGTTTTTCCTCAAGGTTCTTCTCTACTGCTGCTGCCAAAGCCCTATCTGATGGTGGAGAGAGAGATAGTCCTCCACTAAATTTGCTAGTCATTGCCACTCTGTGCATGATAAACAACATCACTGCTTCATATCATGTTCATCTTTCAGTAAATTTGCATTGTATTATCTTCTTCTTCTTCTATTGGAATAAAGTGGGTGATTACTGATTTAAGTATAACATAAAGTGCCTTGGAAGTTTCATTTACTAGTAGGTTCAGGCGAACTTTTTGTTCTATAATCTTCTGCCATCTGGCAGGATGGTATTGAAAAGTCTTCACTGACCTGGAAAAGGCATAGTTCTATGACTTCTGCCTTTCACTGAATTTAAATTCTAGGAGGTTTCTATCTGAAAAAAAAAAGAATAGGGTTCCTGTGGGGGTCAGAGGTGAGAGTTGCAGAGTAAGGGGTGCTGATGAGGTTATTGGATGGCCCTTCTCAAGAATGCTGTTTATGAGGTCTTATTGGTCAATCATGTACCTGGCTCTCTATAGGGTTGCTGGACGTACTGGGCTTTGGCAACATGGGGGTTAACTATAACTTACGATCTTACAACAATTGTAAGAAGTACCTTTTGGTGTATCCTATGAAAAAGAAAAAGAAATTACCGTTGTTTTAGTGACTCCATCCTAGAATTATATGAACCTTGGTCCTTGTCGTTAAGTTCTAAAAGGTTTAGAATCTAGTGCATCAATGGATTAACCACTCACTTGTAGGCTTGATAAAGTTAGTAGCGATGCGAGAAGTTGCATTCATCAAATGGTTTTCCATAGGCCATTTTCTATGAGATAATTTAGTTATCTGTACAATATCCTGCTTATTGCTTGTCAAAAGTGAAACTACTGGAGTTCATTGCATTTTGAATCAATAAATGAATTGATGATCTGTTATGACATATTGCCTTATAGCTAAGCAGCTAAATAATTTTGCTGAAAGTGATTCTTTCCTTCTACCATTCATCAGGTGCGCATCACATAGATTTGCGTCCTTCTACTCCTGAGGATCCAGCTTGGTTGATAGAGCAACGGGAAACTGAAATAAAGCTGATTCAAGGGTGGATAAACAACTACTATCAGGGGAAGAAAGCAACTTTCAACATGTAGAGACTAAAATATGGTGAAGGTAAATATTTATGTAACTACTTTGAACACTAAAATAACTTGCTATTATAAATAGAAACACACTTTTTCATCCTGGGCTTGTTTGAAGGCGCTGTTGACTGTTTTTAGAGGGCGTATCTGTATGTACGTTGTAGGCATCAACACAAATGAAATGTGTTCATGGACTCTTGCTATCTTTCCTATCACATAGGATATTTTTCCTTTACCAGAATGCATGATTGAGATTAGGAATCAATTATTGTTGCTTGAATAAATTGCTTTAATTAGAAACTCCTTTGAGGTGACTCATGAGAAATCTATTAATGGTAGCAAAGAATTTGGTTTTATACTTGAGTTCACTAATTCTTTGTTATAAGAAAATGAATATAGTTGAGCTATAAAATTAAAGAATAAGGTTTCAAGAGAGTGGTTTAATTTAAATAATAAGGATAAATTAAAAAAAAAAGAAAATAGAAACGAATAAAATCTTCAAATAATAAATTCAAAACATGATCTGAGAAAGGATAAAGAATGGAATACACTGAATTGGATATTTAATTGTGTTTTTTAAAATTAATGACCAACATCTAAATTGATTTGGTGGTTAGCACGTTAAGAAATGTTGTTGCAGGGTTGAAATTCTATCCCTTCAAAAATTTCTATCTTTAATTTGAAGAAGTAAATAATTTTCCTTTTCAAGAGACAAATTACTTCCTTTGTAAAATGAAAATAGACCGTTTACCCAGATAAGTTTAACGTTGGTCTAACTAACTTGACAATTATGGTATTTTTAAATTTTAAATTTTTTATTTTAAATTGAATAATAACGTAGCAATATTAAAATTTTTGGAAATATTTAAGGACCAAACCAAAAATATATTCATATATATGGGAATATAAATATAATATAAATTCACCTTTTTTAAATTTGGATGGCGCGGACCATTGACTATTAGTTTCTAGTTTCCATCTTTAAACTTTCAACCGCTGATCCAAAAATCGAAGGCGGCTTTGTAGTTTTAACTTTTAAGGCTAAGCACCCAAAAGATGTTATAAAACGTCAACATTTCACCTTGTCCATATCAAGAACCTTCCTTGACAAAAACCCAATTTTATTTTATTTTCAACAACTTAGCCCAACTCGGTCCAGTAAAGCCACTTGCAGTTCTACTCTCAATTCAAGGTTCAATTTTAACTCAAATACACACAGCACAGCACTCTATCCCACTCTTTACAGAAAAGAAAAAAAAAAAAAAAAAGCAAAAGCAAAAGAAAGTGCAAGAAACGTGAAAGATAAGATTGCTGCTTTCCAATCACTACCGGATCACTGAATCTAGGGTTTTGATTCTACTCGCCGGTGATGGCGAGTCCTACCTCAGCAAGACTCGTAATCACTCCCAGTTCAAGAATCTTGCACAGTCCTATGACTGACGAAACGATCTGGAAGAGACTCAGAGAGGCCGGACTCGATGAAGAGTCGATTAAACGCAGAGACAAGGCCGCTCTCATTGCTTATATAGCAAAGCTTGAAGCTGAGGTTTGATGATTTTTCTTTAAAGTTTAATTTTCGTTGTTTCTTGATTTTATTTTTGTTTTAATTTGGTTTGGTTTGGTTTGGTTTAGTTTTTTTTTTCTTTTTGTTGATGAAACAGTTGTGAAAAACAAAAGGATTAGTATTTTTCGAATTTTCAACTTTTAAATTTAATTGTTTCTAAAGGGGAACCGGACTTAAGTGTGTGGCTTCTATCTTTAGATGAGAAGAGTAAAGAAATAGAATTATTCTGTATGGTATATGTATAATTAATTTCATGGGAATCGTTATGCTACCCGTAGTAAGAATACTGGTAACATTACCGCATAGCGGCATAACGTGTTTTGTTAACGAAAAAACTATATTAATAACTTTAATAACATTTAATGTCGATTGTTTTACAATCAATGTTGCTAATACGATGTTCTGTTTACTATATTACAAGTGTAATGTTGCACGTTATTAAATGTTATTCAAATATTTAGTTGGAACCATGATTTATCACTTTTTTGTGTAACCCCAATTGGACAGCTAAATTAGATATCGAAATTATCTGTGCTTGCATTGGTTTATGTTCATTTTAGATCTCAGCAGTTTTACTTTATGTAGATCTTTGACCACCAGCACCATATGGGCCTTCTCATATTGGAAAGAAAGGAGTTGGCTTCCAAGTATGAGCAAATTAATGCTGCTGCTGAAGCAGCTGAAATATTGCATAAGCGTGACCAAGCTGCGCACTTATCTGCTATGGCTGAAGCAAAGAAACGAGAAGAAAGTTTGAAGAAAGCTTTAGGTGTTGAGAAAGAGTGTTTAGCTAGTGTAAGATATTATTTTGAATCTTTCTTTAATTGAGTAAATATTTCCTTCCTGCGTTATGCTGTAATGATTATTTTTTAATGGATTTCTGTAGATTGAGAAGGCCTTGCATGAGATGCGTGCAGAATCTGCTGAAACAAAGGTTGCAGCTGAGTGTAAATTGGCTGAAGCGCACATTATGGTGGAAGATGCTCAGAGAAAATTTGTAGAGGCTGAAGCAAAGTTGCATGCTGCAGAATCTTTACAAGCTGAGGCTAGCAGGTTTCATCGTGCTGCAGAAAGAAAGCTGAAGGAAGTTGAGACACGTGAAGATGATCTTTCTAAGCGCATTGTATCTTTCAAGTCTGAGTATGTGTTTTCCATATTGTTTGTGTAATTTTTAAGGCACAAGCTATTTTAGTTTTATATATATTTGACCCAGTGTACATTAGGAGAGAGCTTCAAGTGAGGCAATGATGAATCTGTGGTTGCTTTACTTCCAAATTGAAATGACTAGCAAAAACTAAACAGGGGATGAGAAGAAAATGCATCTCACTTACACATTGCAACAGTTTGCTCATGGCCTTATAATTATATAGTGCTATAGATTTAAAGGAACCTTTGAAAGCTGCCTCAATAATGTATTAATTTATTTATTTTGCCATGTCTTAGTTGTGATGAGAAAGAGAAAGAGATCATTCTTGAGAGACAATCATTAAGTGAAAGAAAGAAGATTCTGCAGCAAGAACATGAAAGATTGCTTGATGCACAAACTTCGCTGAATCAAAGGGAAGACCACATCTTTAGTAGATCTCAGGAACTAAGTCGACTTGAAAAGGAGTTAGAGGCCTCAAGAGCAAGTTTTGAGGAGAAACTCTTAGCCTTAAAGGAAGAGACATACAACGTAGAACTCTCCAGGCTTTCCTTATCAAAAAGAGAAGAGGTTCATACTAGTTTTTTAATTCTTAAAAATATTTTGGTGTTAAGCTATTGTCTGTTTGAGAATGTTTCTCTTATTGGATGTTATATTAAAATAGCCTCTGTTTTTGGTGTACACAGGCCACTATTGAGAGGGAAGCTTTGCTGAATAAGAAGGAGCAGGAGCTACATTTTGCAAAGGAAAAAATTGCATGCAAAGAATCTGTGAGTTTTCTGGTCTCATCTGTCTCTTTCTTTTTTGAATAATAATGATGTGTATGATCATCGTTCTGAGTGTAGAGTGTTTTGTGATCTCTTTTTGCTTGAAGGGTTTTCATACTTTATGAATCAATGTAGTTGTGTGTTTTTTCTTTTCTTTTTTTTAATTTTGTTTTGATTGACAATGCAGGATGAAATTCAAAAGGCAGTTGCCAATCATGACTCTATTTTAAGAGTAAAGAAGTTGGAATTTGAAGCTGAGTTGGAGAGGAAGAGCAAATTGGTGGAAGATGAAATTGAGACCAAGAGACGAGCATGGGAGTTGAGGGAGATGGATCTTAATCAGCGGGAGGATGTGCTTCTGGAAAGGGAACATGACTTAGAGGTTCAGTCAAGGGCATTGGCAGATAAAGAGAAGGATGTGATAGAGAGGTCAAATCTACTTGACAAGAAGGAAAAAAGTTTGATTTCTTCTGCAAAGGAGGTTGAACTGAAGAAATCACTTCTAGAAAAAGAAAAAAAAGATGTTAACAAATTGAAGTTAGATCTTCAAAAGTTTTCAGCTTCACTGGATGACAAACAGAAACAAGTTTTTCGTGCAGAGGAGAAACTAGAGGCCATGAAAAGTGAAACTGACGAACTATCAATCTTAGAGATGAAACTTAAAGAAGAACTTGATATGGTTAGGGCTCAGAAACTGGAACTTATGGCTGAGGTAGACAAATTGCAAGTAGAGAAAACGAAGTTTGAAGCAGAGTGGGAGTTCATGGATGAAAAAAGAGAAGAGCTGCAGAAGGAAGCCGAACGTGTTGCTCTTGAGAGAGAGGCCATTTATGAGTTTCTTAAGGATGAGCGTGATAGCCTTCGACAAGAGAGGAATGCAATGCGAGATCAGCATAAACGGGATGTTGAATCACTTAACCGTGAGCGGGAAGAATTCATGAACAAGATGGTACATGAGCATTCTGAGTGGTTCAATAAGATTCAGCGGGAGCGTGCTGATTTCTTATTGGGTATTGAGATGCAGAAGAGGGAACTTGAGGACTGTATTGAGAAAAGGCGTGAAGAATTAGAAAGTTCTTTTAGAGAAAAAGAGAAGACCTTTGACGAAGAAAAGAAGAAAGAACTTGAGCATATTAGCTGTCTTAGGGAGAAAGCAGAGAAAGAATTGGAACAGGTTACTTTCGAAATGAAGAGGCTTGATGCTGAGAGAATGGAGATCAATTTAGATCGTCAGGGAAGGGACAGGGAATGGGCAGAACTAAATAATTCAATTGAGGAGTTGAAGGTGCAAAGACAGAAATTAGAAAAACAGAGAGAATTGCTGCATGCTGATAGAGAAGACATTCAAACTGAGATTGAACACTTGAATAAATTGGAGGATTTGAAAATAGCTGTAGATTATATGGCTGTGAGTGAGATGCAACACTCAAGGCTGGAGCATACCCAGCAGAAAAATTCTGCCCGAAGATATTCAAAGCCGCAAAGTACCGTATCACATGTTGATTTGGTTTCACGAAATAATCTACATGTTACTGACAATGGCAATGGGTTTAATTCTCCTCCTGTGCAAAAAGAAAATGGTTCTTCTCATCCCAGCTCTGCTCGCTTCTCATGGATCAAGAAATGCACTGATATATTGTTTAAATCTTCCCCCGAGAAACCCTCATCGAAGGATGAGGATAAGTCTCTGATGTCTGACCATGAAGATGCAAGCTTGGCTACTTCTAGTAAGAGGCGATCCGTGAGATTTGCATTTGGAGAACCAAAAGTGATACTTGAAGTTCCATCTGAAGATAAGGATGCCAAAGGAACGCAAGATTTGAAATCTGAAATCAAGAAAGATTCTGCTGAAAATTGTTTGCAATCAATATCAGAGGATGGACTTCAGGCTGGAAGGAAAAGAAGGGCTGATAACTATGTTTCCAGTGAATTTGTTGATCCATCAGAACAGCAAAGGCAGAAGAATAAAAAGAGGAGACAGCTACAAGATGTTCCTGCAAATCCATCTGAAGAGGCCACCACCCACCAGTAAAAATTCTTTTCCTCTATAATCAGTTTCTTTGCTTCTAATCTTATCCTTAAAATTTCTTGATGTGTAGTAGCTTCTACTTCGAATTACAATTTGAATCATTTGATGTATTTGTTTCAGTGTAATTTCGAAAGAACTAAGTGTGCAAGAGGATCAACATGCAGTCATCTCATCGAGTAATAATCAAGGACGTTCTGAGAAGACCAGTGTATTAATTATAGATAAAATCATTAGAATTTCAGAAGTGACTCGTGAAAAGACTGATGCTCAAGATATCATCAATCAAGAAAATATAGGTCATTTGCAGAATCCTGTTGCTGGACCAGATCTAGATGTTCTTAACGCTGGAGGAAAGAATGTTCTTTCAGATTCTACACAAGTAGAGACGGGAAATGTTAAACAAATTACTGAGACTAGTCAGGTAACAACTAATGTTCTCAGATCATATTTATCATGTATTTTCATGTAATAAACAGCATGTGGTACTTGTTACCATTTTTATTCCTGCATTTTCCAAATTATGTGTTTGTGTTATGATTGATTGGTTGTTTTGAATCCATTTTTTAAATAGACTCTGGTGATGTCTATCTGTATTCTGTACTATACTTTTTGTCACTTGCATCTCCAGCAAGGATTTTGATAGAGTGCTCAGAAAAAATGTGTACCATTAGGAGATAAAGGACTGTTACCTAGAATGTTCATCTTAGGTTAATTACATATCATCATTTGAGATTTTATGACCCTAAGGTTAGGTGTTCTTATGTCCTTGAAGCGACACAGTAAGTATAGTTCACTGCAGTTGTTCTTTTTTATTTTTGGATAAGAAACAAAGCAAAACACATCTTTCTTAATATGGCCAAACAACAGCTTTAGATATCATTTTACTGCATCTTTCATTAGAGAAAATATGGCGATCTACTTTATTAATATTTGAATTGTATCTGTCCTTAATCTTCTTTTTTTCTGGGAATTGTTGAGTTTTCAGTCACAGAAGTTAGGGATACATTTTGATTTATTTGTTTAAAGTTGTATTATGTGTTCTCTGATTTCCGTTTACAGTCACTGACTCAGACTCTGGCACATATCATGATGGAAGTTTCTTGTATTGGCTACTCCATGGCCTGTGCCATTAATAGTTTGAAGTGTACTGCTATTTTTTTCCTATATCCTTTTCTTTTTTGTTGTGATTGAAATTCATAGCCTATTTTCTTTTGTAGTTTCAGAAAGATGATGTATCTGGAAAGAGTGATCAGAAGCTTAATGAGCATGATCTTGGCCAATCTGACAATTCTAAGGAAGATGAGCAAATTTCAAAGAGGACAAGATCAAAAGTGAAGAAGTAGAATTCTGGAGCCGCACCGCTACAGTTCAGTATTTTAGAGCAGTCTTGCACAGAAGTACCTTTCTTTCTCTTTCTGGTTGTTTCATTTGTCTTAGTCCTAGATAAACAGTAGTAAATTAACTAATTACAATTACATTTCTATGTGATACAGGTTACTATTTGGTATTAACAGTTGGAGGATTTTAGTCAATATCGCGGGCAGACTTTTTCTTACCCTGGCCCAAATTGTAGATGACTTAGCTAACTATGATCTTGTGAGATATTTGTAAATGTTTTGTCCATCCTATATGATCTTTCCTTTGTGTGGGGGTTTCTTTAGGGCAGTTGGTGGTTCACATTTTACTTTGTATTATGGTATGGCTTCTGGATTTCCTACTATGTTATTTGGTGAGTGGTAGATTACTTTTGCGTAGGTGATTATATCTACCGACTCCTGAAATTGGTGGTGATGAGTTTGGAATGCAGATTGACTTTTGTTGTTTTTATTTGAAGAATACAGGTGGTAAAGTTTCCTACACCATGTTATTACCGCAATTCTCCTTCACTAACCAGAAATTTGTAGTAGCAATTCCTATATTTGTGTTTCTGTTGGGAATAGTATTAGTGTATTCATGGTTGATCGGTTTATAACCGGTTTGATCCCTGGTTTAACCGTTAATCTAACATGTTTGATATCTAACAAAAACACTTTGATAAATACTCATCCTTTGAGCCATTAATTGGCAAATTTGTCTATCATTTTTCCCAAAAAACACCTTTTTCGCCGACTGCCAACCTAGGTTAAACCAGTCAGGCCTGGGCGGGTTTTAAACATTGGACTCAACAACAATATCAGTGAGCACCATCCTCGTGATAACGATTGTATTGTAGGATGGTATTTGCTTCCAAATAACCAATACAGAAGCATCACCCAAGCAAAACTAATTATACGTTAACATGCCAAAATAGTGCTTTCACTGAGTTTTCAATACGATTATTATGACAAACTTCAGGTATCTGTCACTGTTATGAAGCTTGCCAATCTTTTTGCAATTGTCTCGATAGTCTAATAAGTGTGTTTTTAGTGGGGTTCTATATGTATATTGGTAGCTTTATTTATATGGAAAGATAAGATCTTCCACCTATTATTTATTGATATATCTCTCAAGATTATCCCTTCGCATTTTTCATTTTCTCTCATTAAAAGATGGTTAGTAGGTTTTACGTCATTCTCATACATCATTTCGTTTACATTATTATGTGATAAAAGATAATGAGTTGATTTTAAATTAAAAAATAAATTTTAATCTAATTATCTTTTATCACATAATGATATAAGAAAAATAACGTATGAAAATGATGTAAATTTAATATTACTCTTAAAGGGTTATTTTAATTAATTAAAGAAAAAGTAATACTACATATACATCATTTCTATATATCATTTTTCATATATTATTATGTGACAAAATATGATTGGATGATTTTTAATTAAAAATAAACTTTTCATTTTATTATCTTTTATCACATAGTGATGTATAAGAAATGATGTATAAAAATGATATATATATATATATATATATAATATTACTCTTAAAGAAAATTATGTCTTTAAATATTAACATTAAAAAGTCATCGTAACAGTTGTAATTAACACAAAAACAATGGTTCCCAAATCCCAAATATAGAAAGAAGCATTAGTATTTGAATAATGTTATACATATACAAATTTTGTATATATCATTATGTGGTAAAAGATGATTGAGTAAAATTTTATTTTTTAATTTAAAATTAATCAATTATTTTTTATCACATAAAATATATATAAAAATATTGTATGAAAATGATATATGTGTTAATATAGTATGAAAATAATGTATGTGTTATGTATTATTGTTAGGATTCGATAGTTGTAGAATGTAGGTTAAAAACCGAGTCCAGTCAAATAAAAAGAGTAATAAACTTCCACCCATACTCAGCAGCCTCCGCTGACCCTATAAAAACAAAGACAAAATAAAAACACTGAGAGAGAAGAGCAAGGGAAGAGAAAGACTGGAAGAGAGAGAGAGAGAATGGAGAGCATCGCAGTGTTAACAGGCCTTCAGCCAACCAATTACCTCTCACGTAACACTTGTAATCTCCATCTACCTCCTCCCTTCTTCTCCGCTTCTCAAAGGAAACAACATTTCCTTCCTCCCCCTTCTCTCAAGGTAACCGATTCACTATTTTTCATTTCAATTTTTACTTTTCTATCTCTTTAATTTTCCTTTGATTTCAACTCTCTTTGCAGCTTCAAAAGCCAATTTATTTCTCTTCTTGCAATGTTAATCAACCCCCTTCTCCTTTCACTCGTTATGCTGTTTTATCTGATACTTTCAGGTTTGTACTTGTTTTGTTTTGAATTGGATATTCGCATGCAATTCTTGAAATGAATGATCGATAATGGATATAGATGTGTTTCAAAGTACTATTATATTATATACACATATATTATTTTAAGGATTATGGTGAGTAATTATTACTTGTGTTTTTCTGGTTTGCGTGTATATTGGTTTGGTATATAGCGACCAAAGGACTGAATTGGCGGACATAGACTGGGACAACCTTGGATTCGCGTTTCTTCCTACTGATTATATGTATGTGATGAAATGTTCGCGGGATGGAAACTTCTCTAAAGGTGAATTACAGCGTTTCGGTAATATTGAGTTGAGCCCATCAGCTGGTGTTTTGAATTATGGTCAGGTTAGGTTTTAAATCTTTGCAATGCTGAATTTTCACCTGAATTATATCATATTTGATCTTCAGTTTTTCATGTAGTATGTTTCTGTGCGGCAACTAAAACTTTACAAGATAGGAAAACAGAATCAAAAGGATATGTCAATTGTGTATTTGATTGTTGGTAAATTACATTTTTTTTTAAGTGAAGTAAATTCTAGGGAGCTACCTTAACTAGTGTATTAATTTCCCTGCACATTGCTGTAGATAATTTTTTTGAAATGTTAATTTTTGGTTAAATTACTTTATATAAGAGATTTTCTTCAATGATTGATTGTGTTATGAAGATCTTTTTTATTGGAAAAACGTCGTTTTTAGAAGATATCAATTACAAGGTTCCTCACCTCTGTTTAGGCAAGCTCTTGAACTTTTTTGTTGTTAAAAATATTCTAGAATATTTCATTGATCTCCTCTAAAATTTGGCTAAAGTATAGCTGGATTTTGGTTTTCTAATTTTTCAGATCTTTCACTTGAACTTTTGGCGTTTAATAGAAACATCCTTGAAATTTATTTAAGACTTTGCCTAAAGTCCCCGGGAGTTTATCAAAATCATCTGTGTAGTTAAGATCATCAGCCAAAAAATAAACCATTCAGGTCCATCAAAATTTTTGTATCAGGTAGTGTGAGATGGACCATTTAGATAGTATAGAAATGAATAACGGATAAGACATTCCTGCATTTGTGAATATTTATTTTCTACCATTGCGAATTTAAAAGTAATAGAAAATAGCAGATAATGGAAAGACATTGTCTAGGGGAGTTGCAGTGCTCACTTCATTAAATGACTAGCTGTTGAAATATTTTACATTGGGGGGGTTGCAGTGCTCACTTCGTTAAATGATTAGCTGTTGAAATATTTTACATTTTTGAAATATTAAATGATTACATAGGGGTAAGCACCAGCTAGTGTAGTTGATAAGACCAATTATAGGTGTATAAGATGTTTTTGGAATCAAAACCATGATTTCCTTTTGTGTTGGGGGAAGGGGAGGTGAGGGAGTTGGTGATTTGAGGATTTTGAGGGCTAAAAGAAAAAAAAGGGAAGATATAATAAAGGAAGTTGTAAAATTCTTCAATTAAAATATTAATTCAATTGGGTCAATTTCATGATTATTTATCTTTTTTTCTTCTTTTGCTTATTTGTAACTAGGGATTATTTGAAGGTCTGAAAGCCTACAGGAAAGAAGATGGTAGTATACTTTTATTCCGACCTGAGGAAAATGCACAGCGAATGAGGATGGGTGCAGAAAGGATGTGCATGCCATCACCATCAATTGAACAGTTTGTGGAAGCTGTCAAGGCTGCTGTTTTGGCGAACAAACGTTGGGTATAAAATGATTTAATTTGGCACTATGAGTTTTTGACTTTTGTTAGTGACTTGAGTGGTTAGTAACTGCTCTTGAATCTTTCGTTGCTAATATTTCATTTCAGATTCCCCCTCCTGGTAAAGGTTCTTTATATATCAGGCCTTTGCTAATGGGAAGTGGAGCTGTTCTTGGTCTTGCACCTGCTCCTGAGTATACTTTTCTGATTTATGTATCACCTGTTGGGAACTACTTTAAGGTTTGTTACTTTTTGTTGCATGCAAATTACAACTTAGTTTGTGACCTAAGACTTAGTGTCTTTACCTTGTTCTCTGTCACTTCTCCATTATCTGCTTTCTATGATATATTTTCCCCTCATGCACATACTGTCACACAAACTTGCACATATGTAAACAAAATAATAATAAGTGAATGCTTGCTTTATTATAATGTGGAAAAGTGTTGTTACAATCAATCATGGTTTGCTATCTGCTTATAAATTATGACTCATTACAGACATTTTAGATCTAGAATTCTAGATGCAATTTCTGAATTTCATGCTCAATCTTATTTGAAGTGACGATGCAATCTCATGTTTTCTCCAATTTTTATTTCATAAATATTGATGAATTCAAGTTTTCTGCTTAAAAAAAAACATTATGAAGTACTATTAGCAATTAACAATTAGCAATTCTATGAGAATAAATATAAAAACTATTCCTCATCCGGAGATGGAATACATGCCATTGTGTATAGTGAATTTCATTGCTTGCCCTTTATGACTGGTGGAAATTTGGTGAACGAGTGACAATGTATTTGGGCAAGCAATGTTTGTGGTGTGTGTGCTTATATTTTGGTTATTTATCATTAGTAATATTTTTAAAGGATTAGATGTTTTGTATGTGCTATCTTAACTCTGTGGAATCTCTTTGGTTTTAATTTCTTATGGATAGCTATGGCACATCCCTTACAACAACACTATTAATTGTAGTGTTTATTTTTGCAATGCTAGGAAGGCATAGCACCAATACATTTGATTGTTGAGCATGAATTACATCGTGCAACTCCTGGGGGTACTGGAGGCGTAAAAACTATAGGAAACTATGCTGCGGTAAGCCAGCCTTTTAGTAGCTATTTGAGTGTCAATATTCTTTTTGAAGAGATTTGTTTTATTAGTAATTTTGGTTTTTGGTTTGTTTCATAAAGTTCTCTTCATTTTGTTTGAACCCTAAAATTATGTTTTTCTTTGTTGCTGATTGCTAGGTTTTGCCTACTGATAGGTTGATTAAATCTAGGTTTTCTGAATTCTTATGTTCTTTTGAAATTTCTTCCTTGTATATTTCTTTCTTGACAATGTAAAGTGCCTTCACAGTTAGATTTACCTCTTTTTCTGTTGTTACGTATGGAATCTGTATCTTGTGGTAAATCAGGGAATGCCTGAGCACATTATTATAAAAGTGGATGACACCATTATCATAGCATGGTTAACCTTTTGGCAATGAAGATGGGTTAAAATGTTTAACATCTGAATCATTAAATTCCTTAATCCCTAATATATTTCCATGATTCAAAATTTTATTTGTAGGTTCTAAAGGCTCAATCTGCTGCAAAGGCCAAAGGCTATTCTGATGTTCTTTACCTAGATTGTGTTCACAAGCGATACCTGGAGGAGGTTTCCTCTTGCAACATTTTTATTGTGAAGGTATTACTTATTTTTAGTGTAATTTTCTTTTGTTACCATAATTTCACCTGTCGCTCAAGTATGGAAGAAAGATGAATAATTGTTTAATATTTATTCCTTAATTGAAAAAATATGCATTCATCTTATTCTTTCCACGAGGATGTCATGCAACAAATTGCATAGAGACAATTGCATGCAGTTAATAATGCTTATGAACATCAAACGTCACATGTCTCTGCTGTTATTTTTACCTATAAATTATGTCATTTGTCATCTTTTTTGGGGTTCAAGTAGACTCCAACTTTCTTGTATGTGAGAGGTCTACGTGGATGTGGGGCCCTAGCTAGCTTTTTCAAGGAAATTCATAACAAAGCACGCCAAACCATGGCTTGAAAGGCATTCTGCCATCTAACAGGTGTGGTGTCAGCAGCTAGGCTGGTATGACCACTGCTTAATGTGCTTCAGGGCAGTGGGGCACTGTAGCTGTGGAGACACAGGTTTGTTTGAGGTATTAGTCTGTTTGGCTAGAGTGTGAGTTTATTGAGATAGACATGCATCCTTTCTACCTTGAAGGTGCTTGCCTGTCTGGTTGCCTTCAGGAGGACAGGCTTTGTCAATCTGCCATGTGATCCGTCATCTTAAGTATAATTTTTACCGAGGAGTACATATATTGTAATTTCTAATGAGGGTCCTTTGAATGAAAAGATACTTGGATTTCCTTTAGCAGCTAGTGATTTTGTTCAAAAGGGTTTCATGCTTCTCCTCGCTCTACCTGGATTTTACTTCAATTTCCAAGATATTGCCTTGATGTTACTAAGTTGAGTCTTCTGGGGCTTTCAGGCCACTAGGACTGTTGAATGCCATTGGTAAAAGGTCCATTCTTGTAAATTCAGGGATCAGTATAAAGGCAAGTAATGCAATACATCCCAAGATTAATTTCCAAAATCTCATCACCAAGTGTCAAGTGACGTGTCATCCTATGTAGTTTTGACACTTAATTTACCAAAGCTTTACTTCATTTACATGTCAACCCCGCATAGGATTACACATTACTTGGGATGAAAATTTTGGGATATCTTTTGGGATGTGATAACACCGACTCATGAGATGTTGTGAGATAGTGGTCAAAGGAAGAGAACTTTGAAGTTTGGGATTGGTTAATCTTAAATGTGTGTAAATGCAAGCTTTCATGTTGCTGCAGTACATAGATAAATGCATGTGTTTGATTTTCAAGCGGTCTGGACATTCTCGTATTTTTTTGAGAAGACCTAGACATTCTTGTATTAGATTATTATGTTGTAATTTTCATTATTTTTCTCATTTATGCATTTGATAATAACCATTTTTCCAACAAATTTTCTGTTAGATTATTGAATCACCGACTATTATCATGAGAACCACTCAGAAATTAGTTCTCAAAAGACTGACAATCTCAAAAGACACCTCTGTACTCTATTTCTCATATTGCGAGATATATTTACCATTTGTCCTATTTTAGGGGTATGATGACTGTCATTTTCCCTGTAGTTCCTTTCTCTCTCAATTTTACCTATGCTATCTGCAGTTTAATTTATTTGAATTGATTTACTTTTTGGGTTATGCGTTTTGTTTGTTATGAGGAAATGGTTTATTTATTATGATTTGCTTGTGTTTATAAGTTGGCTGTGTAATTGATTAAAAGGGGAAAAAAGAAAAATCGTAGTTAAGTAGCATTGAAGCTTTCAAATATTGCTATTTCTGGTTTTAGAGAATGTGGTTTATTTTCTACTATGATCCCTTGTATTCTCTACATGTGTGTTATCAAGTCACTGTGAATACTTTGCATGTTTTTTTATGAAATTTAGAGGCAGTTAGAGCTGATACATTCTCATTTATGATATGTTCCTAGGATAAAATTATCTCCACACCTGCAATCAAGGGGACAATCCTACCTGGCATTACAAGAAAGAGTATAATTGATGTTGCTCGTAGCCAAGGGTTTCAGGTAATGTTTAAGCTGCCATGGGTTAATATTTTGATTGATTTCTTTCTTTTTTTCCCCTTTGCAACATTGTGAAATCTGGAAGGATGGAAATTCGAGCCTTTTGAGAATAGTGCTCAATTTATTGAGAACAATCTTATTTTGATGCTGGTTTCATGGATGGAAATTGTTCAAACATACAGTCTAGTTGGTATTAATGTGGTACATGCACAGACAAATAAGAGCTCCTGCATACGGGATATCTACAATATTTCCAAAGCTTGGTTTGAGGCTTAAAAAAGAGCCCAAAACTTCCAAACTCACAGTTTAGGATATTTTAAGTATTTAATAATTTTCCATTGCATAATCAAATCAATGTGCGAGACACGACCCTTCTTATTGTAGTGACATAGTCCCCCAACTTGTAATCTGAGCTTACAAATCTAAAAAGTTGCAAAATGACCTCTTAAATTCTTGCATTTTACACACTTAATATGTCTTCTTAATATTGTGAGTGTGCTTGGAATTTCTTTTTTTCTTTCATTTGATTAATTCTTCACTCTCTCTTCCACCTACACTGTTCTTCATTGAATTGCTCATCTAGTTGGAGTTAGAGAAAATGTGTTTTGGTATTCTGAAATTGTCTGTTTGTCTCTAGTTCAACTGACTTCCTGTATATCAGTGATAATTTAGTTCTGGATAGTTGCATTGGCAGCTTGTCATTTGTTGGCACAAGCTGGAGTAAGTAGTAGGTCCTTGAATTGGTTTGATTTCTCAGTGGTCATCTGAACTTGCAGGTTGAAGAACGCCTTGTGACAGTTGATGAATTGCTTGATGCTGATGAAGTATTTTGCACAGGAACAGCTGTGGTTGTATCACCTGTGGGTAGCATCACTTATCGTGGTAGAAGGTAAAAAGCTCTTGGCTATCTAGTGAATGGATCAAAAACCATCTCTTCATGTTTTAATTTATTTAATTACTGGTCTCACTATATATATTAAATGGGGGAATCAATTCACCAAATGAAATGTATTAATAAGGATTCTGTTTATATATGAGGTTTGCTAATAACAGCAGCTGGTGAGGTGGCCCTTCTTAATCAAAATCTTATTTCCTTGGGGAAGAGTGCATATAATTAAAGTTCACCCTTGAATTGCCTCCTGCAAGTGCTCAATTGGGGGTGTCCTGAGCAGGGTTGATAATATTGAATTTATAACACAGAACGTAAAATCTTACGTTGGTGCAGGGTAGCATATGGAGATGGGGGTGGTTTCGGTATTGTCTCAGAAGAACTATATTCCGTGCTTACCCAACTACAGATGGGTCTTATAGAGGACAAGATGAGTTGGTCCCTCGAGCTGAACTAGTCATACTTGGTACAAATTCTAGTTTGCATTTTGAATTTGGTAGTGCAGTTGCAGATGAAAGAACGTCTTTAAGTATACAATGGTAATTAGAAGTTTCTTTAGTTTGCTTTCTTGTCAAGTAGATTACATATAAATTCCGAAAAATCATGTTTGGTATCTTCTTATTTCTTTTTAATTTTTAATTATTAGTAGAAATAAGTTCCATTGCACAATTATTCATGTTCATCTCATAGTACACTCAGCTACACTTGGTATGTTATGGTGGCTGAATATAATATTAAGAGAAAGCTGAAGTGTGCACGTCTTATTGTAATTCTAATAAATGTAAAAAAATCAAGTGAATATGGACTGCTATTTGATAGCATTTCTGCAAATTACATATATATATATAAGGAGCAATATATTTCTGGAAGCTGTAAGTATTTCTCAGATACATAGGTTTAATGTGTTATGATCCTCTAGTTATGGGATATTAAACATTATTAGATAGTTCTTGGATTGTTAGATCTCATGATTTTAAGATCCCACTGCCATTAAGCATATCTTGATTTTTTCTCTAGTGCCCACATTAGAGAAATGAAGTTTGTTTCTATTCCCAATACCAAATGCGTACCTGCAGCATTAGGATATTATTAAAATATAATACGAAAAGAGGAGGGTGACAAGCAATACCCAAAGATATATTTAATTTAAAAACAATTCCATCAAGACGGTGGTAAATACTAAATACAAGTATTAGCCTTGTGGGAACGGTCTAATAAAGATACCACAATCTTCAATTAAGTCATAATTGTGTTACAGCCATTACCACTCAAACTTGAAAAGCATCTACATATATATATATATATATATATTATATATTGGGAAGGATTACCTGCATTTTTTGTCTTATCTATACTTTTATTGACCTTCGCAACCTTCTTTTCTAAAGTTTTTCAACACAATAAATTATAAAAACAAAAATATTTGTACATGGATTGCTGAATGACTTTTGATGTTTGATTGAAGAGGGAAGAATCGCTTTAGAAAGTTTCTATTCATTTCTTTCTTAAAAGCATTTGTAATAGTCAATTTTATAGAATATTTCCCATAATTCTTAAGTCTTTAACATGAGGTCAATGTGTGGCTACATCTATCACTGTGATGTTACACTACGTATTGCTGACCCAAATCTTAGCTAAATTACCTGATTTTTTTATTCCTAAAAATCTGTTTTCTTTTCACTTATTTTACTTTACAACAAAACTATCAAATTAATTATACTGGTTTCAATAATAATGTTATATGTGTATAGGGAGCAAGTTATAACCTCAAATATATATATATA
>WYDK02000001.1:7113836-7124058 GCA_009867345.2 Toxicodendron radicans
TTTCTCCCTCATATTTTATATATTCTCTTTTAAATTATTCTATAACAGATTTTTAACCTCAAAATGTTGAAGGGGTTCTTATCATTGAAGATATAACTTGAGAAATTTCTATCAACAATGTGTTACTTATTCCAAATCTTAATATAACAGGCATGTTTTTTTAAGAAGAAATGGTGTAGGGATAAAAGAAAAAGGTAATTTTTTAATTTCGAAATACTTTTTTATTAATTTTGATGAACTCAATAAAATGAGAGAACAATTTCAATTTTCAAATATTTGAAAAGGCTCTCGCGCCGCATGTGGAGGCAAAATGAGGCTAAATTCAATTATAATTTGGTATCTACAGACTACAGGCCCTGTAGTACAGGGTGGTCTCACTCTCAAATGCTGGCCTACTAATTTCTCGTCCAGAAATGTTAGAAATGGAGCTAGACTCGCAATCGATAAATACAAAAATACAATCAACTTGAGGAACTTTCTATATCTCTTATAAAAATGCAGAACAACTTTAATAAAAAAAAATAAAATGGTTTGATACAGATTAGTTGGTACAAAATTGTAAGGGTTGGTTGTCACCCCAGATTAAAAAAAAATGCATGCATGGAAAGTGGATCAGAAAGATTTTCTCTTTTTGTGTTTACGAGTATCATTACCATCTCTTCCCTCTTTCTTCATCCCACCTTTGTGAGCTCTCTTTGGTCCCTGAGATCAGGTTTGGTGCAATATAATGTTAGAAAATATTTTTCATGGAGAATAGATATAGCACAATTTCAAATTAACCAGGACTGAAGGATTGTTTAACTATGAACAAGAACACGTATACCTCAGCGGAGAAAGTCTTGAGAGGATCGCCATTTTTTCTAGATTTTCTCTTAGATCCTTGGCGACGAGAAGGGTTACTATTTCCCATTGCAGCTCTTGCCAGTTTGACCATTTTGCGGGCTTCTTGAGTTGTTGGGTCTAAGAGGTAGTCAGGTACGTCGCGTAGGTGAGGAGCTGGGGGCTTCTTGCTGAGGACCTTATCGTGTTTCAACAGATCTGCTCAAATACACCATCATCCCACATTAAAATTTCACATGAATAACATGGATACTGACACCAAAAGGAAATGAGAGAACAGTTTAGACATATCCGTCCAAAATTTTTCATTACCTAAGTCCTTTGGATTAACTTCAAAATGAGCCTTTAACCTAAGAAAAAGGAAACAGATGGCACGATATCAGTGAAACAGAATATTAAAGTTGGTATACAAATTTTACATTGAAATGGAAACACAGGCTAAAATTGTCAATTGAACACAAATAATTACAGATCAACTGGAACTGCAACTACAGTCGTTAAGAAACAAAAAATATCAGAAAATGATACAAAAGAAAAATAACGAAAAAAGAAAGGAAAAAAACACTAATCGTGAATCTCAAACTGGAAATAAACACTAATATGGATAATTTCGATGTATAATAAATTCTACAACAGGAAATATGGTGAACAAGACTCCCGATAGTCAGCAGTTACTCACTTTTCAGAGTTGATAATTTCATTTCTCAAATCCTGAGCTCGTGATTCTCTGACAGCAACTTTTGTCACACTCTTAGCAACATCCTGCAAGGGTCACTATTGCCATCAATAAGGTGCTTCCTAAGGCAGCTATTTGAACCAAAAAATTAATAGCTTGGACAGGCAATGTAAAACACCAACAAGAATAAAAAATAATGATTCACAGAGAAAACCATAGTGTAAACACCCTTCACCCAAATATCCCACACGTGACAACATTAAAACTTCACAGCATGAAGTGACCTAAGATCTATTTGAGGCAACAAATACATGGGGAAATAATTCTTTACTGCAAAAACATTTGTTACTGCACCAGTAACTTTGCTAATAATGCTAGTCCTTTACTGCACAAGAATGCTACTGCATCAGAAGGGACAGCTTCTTTTGTACCAATGATGGCAAGAGAATTTTACTCGTTAGAAAAAGACAAAGGGACAGCAAAAATAATTCTTTTAACAACATTTTGCATAACTCGTACAAAGGGAAAAAAATCTAGCAACAAAAGTAGCAATCATCATTTAAAAGATTTCTTAAACTGTAAATCCCAACCTTTGCCAATAAATTATAAATATACAGCTTAAAACTACTTTTCCATGGATATGTATCCCAGATAACATAAGAAGATTGATTGAAAAGTAGTTGTCAATCAAATGCAATCAAATAAAGATAGTGTATCAAATACACAAGAAAGAGTCACCTCAGCTCTGTATCGTAAAGATTCCACTGCATTCTTAGTGAGCAAAGGAAATGGTGCAATAATATATGACTCCTTGTTATCTTCATAACCCACAAAAGATTTAATTTCTTCAAAGACTTCCATCTCATCAGGAGAAACCTGTTAGCAGAACAAGTGTAGAATATTAAAACATTGAGGAAATCATACGTAGTAAAAAGAAGAAACATATAATCCATTTATCACTGTCAGCATCACCCGTAACTTGATTTATTTAAGAATACAATAATACTACACGTACAAATAAATCTTACAAAGATTTTTATATGACGTGATGTGACATAAAATGAGTGGAAGAGTGAATACAAAAAGTCAAACTCATTATATTCACTATTCTGTTCATTTTTTGTCACATCACTTTGTATAGAAATCTGATAGGAACTCACTTCAATATCTCAAATAATTGGGTTGGGCAATGGGTCTTATTGGGCTTGGGTAGAACTCACCTTGAAAAACTGGCTTGCCAAGGGAGGATGGCCAAACTTTTATAACCCACATGCCCACTCATTTCCCTTCCAATGTGAGATCCTAACACACCACCACGCTTTTTCAACTAACGTCCACGTCGGCCTCTTTACCCCATAGGTGACTTCGCAAATCCCCTTACCTCCGGCCTCCATACCCTTCCTCAGGGTAGCAGCCCGGGCCCAAGGTCAGCCTACCACGCAGGCGTAGCCACGTAGGCGCAGGACCATGGCTCTGATACCATTTGATAGGAACCCACTTCAATATCTCAAATAATTGGGCTAGGCAATGGGTCTTATTGGGTTTGAGTAGAACTCACCTTGGAAAACCAGCTTGCCAAGGGAGGGTGCCCAAACCTTTATAACTCACATGCCCACTCATTTTCCTTTCAATGTGGGATTCCTAACAAAATTTTTGTAAGATTTTTTTGTACGTATAGTATTACTCTTAAGAATAATATATACAACTTTCTTAATAACAATCAATATAAAAGATGACACAGAAAGACAATGGTTTCTAATTCTAGTAGACCTAACCGTTACTTGAGCCAAACCTCAAAGACCAACTTGTACATATCTCTATTGTAGATAAAATGCATTGATATCATAAACACTTTTTCTGTTTAGTGTTGTTAATGTGTGCCCTCAAGGACACACGTTACAAAAACAAAGATAAATAATGCACTCATAAAAACTCAAAAGCTCACTTAAGTATAAGAATCATGAATGATTTAGGACAGAAATGCACAACGAAAAGTGTACTTTTAGATACCCTAAGCATCCTGATTGTAGTCATACCGAAGGCCAGGTTCAAGGTCGTCAAGGTATATGATCATATGATTAGTCTTCAAGGAGGAAAGGTAAGGGAAGGGTATAACTTTTGCTTGAGCCATTATGCATATTATGCTGGATATCCAATGGTGATAGAGGAAGAACAAAAAAAAAAAAATTAACACATGATCCAGTCACATCCAGTATATCAATAATGTTCCAATGTTCTACTATTATTAGATAGAGACCAACGGCCATTCTGCAAAACTTTTGTTCCCTGCACAAAATTAACCTCCATTTTGTCTGAAAACTCACCAGAGATACTGAAGCACCGGTATTGTATGCTCTTCCAGTACGTCCAATTCGATGTACATATCCTGCTGCATTTTGAGGCATTTCAAAGTTTATAACCTGGAAGAAGAAAAGACCATTATAGCACTTGTTAGACATGATATGATTTTGACCCGTCCCCATAAAACAAAAAGAAGATGACATCTTAACAGCACCAGAAACAGTAAATGCAGGAAGCACCATCAGCAACCAAAAGCACTATTGTTTTCTTTTTACACCCCCATGTCCCTCCCTTGTGGCGACATGGAGGCATAAAAAGGGGAATCCTATCAACTTGCTCTGACATAGGATTCTATGCTCATGGGCTCGGTCATACTTCACCATTGAGAAACAAAAGAAGACTTCCATCTCCAAGTTTCACTCAAGTGTAGCCTGGTTCTTTTTAATGTGAAGCAATGTCAAACCAAAATACCCAACAAGCATTAGCGCTCCCTGAAAAGGAGGTGTATTATTCCATTCCATTTTGAAGATCAGGGCATAAGTGATAAATTAACCAACCATGATCCAGAACCAAGAATCTAATAGTCCAATCATGTTTGTTTTAGACCACATCGGCTACACTTGGTTCCAAATAATAGTTGAAGGAGTAAAAGCCTATGGCACCTAAAAGGATTGCATTGCGACAAACAACAAGTCTATTGCTCCAACAAGAATTTAAAAACTCCCTGTTACTGCTGGCTTTTTCAAAAAAATCAAAAATCAAAAGAAAATGAATGGAAAAAGCAACTCCCTACCTTCCTTGAATCTGAAGTAAACATTAACACAATAGATAATAACGGAACATTGACTAAGGAAACTCTATTAAACTTCCTAGATAGAGAAACGTCTAACCCTAAACCCTAAATAAAATTCAATTTTGATATCTAAACCCTGAAATAACCAAGCCCAGATATAGCATGTGACATTTTTTTAAGTAGACAGGTCATTGATTTAACATAAGATGAAGCTCCGTAAATTACCCAGCCAAGTTCATAAAAGAATTACAACAATAAAACACAATAAAGCATCATAACCAAAACATTAACTTACCGTGTGTACATTTTTGAAGTCAATTCCCCTCACTACTCCAAATTCAGAATCTAATTTTGGCTTGGCATTCTTTCTAGACTTCCTTGAGCCAGCATGACCACCATTGTCAGGTTGCTCCTTATCTTTTGTTTGGCTATCATCAGTTGCAATCAGATAATCGAAAAGCCCAGTATTAAATTCCTGGAATAAACAGTAGACAAGTCATAAAACATTTTGTAATTTGTTAGTGCCCATGTAAATCATGTAAGCTATCGAGATGGATACCTTTGAATCACTCACAAAATGGCTATAATGGCTAATGGACAAAACAAAAACATCATTCTCAAAATACTTTTGCGCATACCATAAAAGTTTTTCAAAAAAAAAATTGGGAGAAAAGTAAGAGCTCTAGCCAAATTGAATTATTTAAAAATTGAACGAACTAGCATACCTCAAGGATATGGAGACGAGAATTCTGTGGTAACTCAGCATTCAAAATAGCAGACCTGATACCAAACTGTCAAAAAATAGATACATCAAGAAATGGAAAAAATGAAGTATATGACTATTCCTAACAGCAGCAACACTTTGCAAATATAGTAATTCTAAAGCATGCATAAATCATCCCTCTCTGATACTAAGCACTTAATTGATTGTGAATACATTACATGGAAGAAAAAGCAGTGTACAAACAGAAGCAAGTAATAGCCATTCAAATTCGCACTTATATTTTTATTTTCAAAACCACAAGGAAGACTAATACTTTATTATCAAGACCATGATAATCAGGAGACCAAAAGCAATGCAGTCTAATACGTATGCACTCTGAAAAAAAAAATAGAGTGAATATATATAAATCAATGGATGCACCATCACAATACCTTTTCCAAAAAAAGTTTTAGTCTGAATCCCATGTCAATGGTATTAGTAAAAATCAGAGCTTTTTTCTGAATTAACTCCAGCTTCAAGAGGGCAAGGATGTAAAGTAACTTATCACGTTCACTGCATGAAATCTACAAAAGGGGAAAATAATAATTAGTTCAAATAACCTTGATGTGACAGCAAAATGGAGATACATAAAGTACTGATTATCATAAAACAAATCCATAGTTATCAATGATGTAAAAAATGTACATACAGATAGAAGCCCAACACAAATCCAACTGTATAAAATTGAAATACAACCTAAATAGAATTTACTGACTTGAATATAACTAAAAATTCAAGAAAAGAAGTTCTACAACTAGAAAATAAGATCTTAGAAAGGATTGAAATATTCCATATTGGGTGGTGTGCCACCAGCTTCATGTTTTGCTTTGCAGTATGGTTGTAAGCAAAATCATGATTACTTGGTTTCTCTTCTCATTACTATCAACCATAAAGTGCAGCTGTGGGGCTTGATTGGTTTAACTTGAGTTAAATGGGTAACATCAGAGCAAAGAACGATGTTTAAAAAAATTCACGCTGCTATTCCCATAAAAAAATCATTGTTAATTTAGAAGTGTATTTGGCTAACACCAATAAATGATTTAAACAAAACAGGATACTTTAGGCAAATATAGCCGCAAATTTCCTAATAATACAGAAACTCTTACCCAAAATTGCTGAACATTTTTAGGGATAATATCATCTTTAATATCTCTAACTTCTGGCAGAGTCAAAATGAACGGATTGTGTAGAATCAACTTCTTTAGTTTTTCAACATCAGAACTGCCAAAATTCAAGATTTTAATATTTGTTAATCACTATGAGTCAAGAAGAGAATAAAGAAATGTCAGTATAAACTATATATACTGTGACAATTCAGCTCAAATCCTGAATGTTTATGACCGGCATTGAAATGTCAAATTTACACACAATCATTGCAAGGAATTCTGAAACCAATTAGCATACGTTTAGCTGATGAATATGCTTATAAGAGGCATCAAACAATGTTTAAAATGAATCCCTGGAGTGCAATGGACATCTATCAGGGAAGTAATAATGGTAAAAAAAATGTCTTATCATTAATTCAGAGAGAATAGTGTTGGATCATCTTGTCACCTTTCGTAATCAAACAAATTTTTACATAAAACTAAAAAAAAAAAAAAAAGGAGGAAAAATAAGCAAGATAAATAACGCACCTTGAAGTAGCAGACATAAGAAGGCACTGACAGCCTCTTGGGACAAGAGCTGTAAGAGCTTTTAGATCATCTTCATAGCCATATGACAGCAAAAGATCTGCCTGAAAGCAAATATGAATCAATGATCTCTCAACAAGAGAATACAAGTAATCATGTCCTGGAAAATGAGATGGTAGGGAGAAAAAATCAAAGAGTAAGAGTATCATCTAAGTAAAACCCAAACAAACAAACTCGCCAGGTCTAAACTTTCAAGTTAACAAATACACTCAAACAATAAACTAGACGGTTTTAGTGGCAGCTACCACCACTCTACAGGAAGAGTTACCACATTTCTTTCACCCATATAACATATATATAATAAGCAATAAGAAGAGACGTCTCACCTCATCAAGAACGAGAATTTTTGGTGAATCACTAAAAGATTTGGATTGAAGAACGCCAGTTGACAAACATTTTGGTATGCAACCAGGAGTAGAAACCACAACATCAGGCGGTCCAGCCAATGCAGCCCGCTGCGACCAATTACACAAATCAGTCAAGAATCAGCAAACAGCTTGAACTTGGTACATCACGAAATCAGCAACTAAATCAGAAATAAGAGAAAGTTAAACTAACCAAATCAGAGGCAGGCATGCTGCTAGTCAACTGCACAACTTTCAATTGAACTTGACCCTTACAAAGTTCAATAAGTGAAATAATCTCTGAATAAACCTATCACATACCAATTTAAATCACTAACAATCATAGAATTAAAACAAGAACTAAAATATATAACCAAAGTATTCATAGCAAAAACATGCCTGCTGGCACAATTCCCGGGTTGGGACGAGAATTAATGCGGCTGGGGCGAGCTTGCTCTTGGATGAAGACTCATTGAATAGCCTGTGAAGCAAAGGGAGAAGGTAAGCAAAAGTTTTCCCAGAACCGGTTTTCGCCCGCGCAACCACGTCCTTGCCTTCCTGGAAATCAGTTATAAAACAACAATTAATTAATGTAATCAAAACTAGCAAAATAGAGATTAAACAGAGCCGAAGAAACTTACTAGAATGAGAGGGATGGCAACTTCTTGAATTGGGGTCGGTTTTTCGATGGCCTTTTTCTTTAGGGCGTGAACTAGACGGAGGTCTAAACCTAGCTCGTCAAAGGTCTTCTCCTCTTCTTCTCCCGCTTGTTCAACTTCTTCTCCTCCTGATTGTGTTACTTCTTCGTCTTCTTCTTTGATTTCCTTGGGTGGTTTTTCTTTATTTTTAGCCATAGAAACTTGAAAATATTCTTCACAAAAAAAATAAATAAATAAATAAATATTTGGTTTTTGAAGTGTTGTTGATTGGAGTTGGGAATTGTAATTAGGGTTTTAGAGGGGTATAGAGTATAGAGTACCTGAATGAGGAGACGGAGACAGATTATGGCAATTCGTGGGTCGGTGACTCGATATATGATCCAACTTTGATAGGCCCAACATTTAAACTCAATTATGGGCTTGACTAAAGCCCAAACTTAAATAAGACATATATCTGAATGGTGTATACATATGGAAGAGCTTGATGTTTGGTAGGAGTTTGCTCAAGGAGAAGGTAATGTGGAAGGTCAATAATGGAGATTCTGTCCGAATTATGGAGGATACTTGGATGTCGCCAGGTCTACAGGATATTAAACTGGTTATTCACACTGATCAAAAAGTGAAGGAGTTGTTCTCCTCGGTCGGTCGATCATGGAACCTTCAAAAATTAATCATGGTGTATGGGGCTGTAAATGCAAAGAAAGTGGCTGCCATTCTAGTAAGTTGGAATGCTGAACCTGATAGAATTATTTGGCCTCACAAACCCACAGGCAACTATGATGTAAAGACAGGGCATCATCAATCCAAGGAGGAGGCAATTTCGAATTCTAGTCATTCCACTTCGACATCCCAGGCGGTTGACACAAGACTATGGAGGGAGATCTGGAGCCTAAAAACATTACCAAAAGTTAAAATGTTTTTGTGGCAACTTTGCAATAATGTAGTTTCAACAAAAGAAAATCTGCTTAAGAAGAAAAGTGTTATTGACTCCCTATGCCCGATTTGTAATGAAGAGGTAGAAACTGTAGAACACTTAATTGTTGGATGTAAATGGACTCACCCGGTTTGGTTTGCCTCTGATTTTCAATGGGATGTTCGCAGCCTTCAGGTGAACAAGCTAGAAGATTGATTACTGGAGAAATTCTTGGTTTTGAACTTATCTATTGAGAATCCTAAGAGTGCCAAAGCTTATATTGCTAATCTATGTTGGGAAATCTGGAAAATGAGGAATGAAATTCTTTTTAGGGGAGTGAAAGTGGTCTCAATACTTGTAGTGCATAACGTTAAAAGGCTTAATGAAGAAGTTGCATTATGTAAGCCCTCTAGAATTAGTTTTGAGCGCCCACAATCCACTCCACTTTGCCATTCATGGACCCCCCCTCTTGCTAGCTGGATTAAGATCAATTGTGATGCAGCCTTTCAGAAGCAATCTTACGAGAGAGCGTTGGGTATTGTGGTTAGGGATGACAAGGGTTTACTGTTAACGGGACAAGCGTCAAGTTTTTTTACAACTTCTGCCCTTGTATCAAAGTCGTTAGCTGTCAGGGAAGCTGTTGCCCTGACTTCCAATCTGGGATTGAACAAGATTGTGCTGGAAACGGATTATTTAGATCTTATAAAAGCATGCAGGGAAGAAATTTTTTTTTGGGAAATTGAAGGTATAGTGAAAGATATCCACAATCTTTTGCACAATTACTCCTTATTTGAATTCTAGTGAACCAACAGAGACTTTAACTTATTAGCTCACGAAGTTACAAGTTTAGCAATATCGGGTTCCTTGCCTCCAAATTGGCTCTTGTCATGCCCCCCCCAAGTATTCGAACAATTTATCTTCAGGAAAAATCTTCTTAAGCCTAGGTGATTTGGCTTGTTGTTCTGGTTTTTTCCTCCCTTGGTGATTTGTATATTTATTTGGTGTGCTGTATGTTGTTGTTTGGCTCTCATCCAAACTGACCAAAAAATAAAATAATAAATAAAAGCATAAATGAATGTTGGTGGTTTAATTAGTGGTTCTTTAATCATCCTCGTCATATTGATGTCAGGGATTAAAGACAAATTATGATGTAAAGCTATTATGAAATGAATAAATTTCAATTAGGATAAAGAAAAAGCACGATGGGAGTGATATTCACACTGTGACCCAATGAATAAGAAG
>WYDK02000001.1:7134190-7145290 GCA_009867345.2 Toxicodendron radicans
TTTTTTTTTTTAATGAAATTTGCAAAAATCCATATTCTTACGACATTTTCACGTTATTAAAAATTTGGGTTCTGGATTTTCTTAAGCATGATCAAAGTCTGTAAAACTACCCGAAAACCCTCTTAAAAGTTTTTACTCGCTTTAAAACACTTTGATTTACTTAATTCTGCATAAAAACCTGTAAAGAGCATTTCCATCAATTCCTTTATTATTTTTAAATGATTTAATAAACTTTATTTTATTTTCTATCACCAGATAAATTATGTCCAGGTTTATCTCTCACCTTATCAATTAAATTATGTAAATTCCGAATTTATTTATTTTTGTACAAATTTATTTTAGCATTTATCTTGGAGAAAATATTATTTTGGGCCTTTATCTCTTTTATATTTTTTTATTTGATAATAAAAATATTTTCCAGGATTTATCATACTAAAATCCTTATATAAATCATTTCCATTATCTCTTATTTATTTATCTTAAATTCAATGAATCTAGACATGATTATCTCTAGATAAATTTACTATTTCAATATTCTTTATCTTATTCAAATTACTAGATATTCATTCAGTAATTATTTAAGCCTTCATCATTTTCCATATTATATTCTTCTATAAATCCTAATTTCTATTAATCTCAAAATTATTAATTATCTATTATTTTATTTATCTCATTCTCAAATATTTATCACTTACCTTTGAGCCTCTATATAAAGGTCGGTGTTCTCTCATTCAAGGCAGCATGAAATCTTCATTCATTGATCTTCAAAGAATTTTAGCATCCAAAGTTAGCCATTTTTCCAAAGTTAAATTGAAACGGAGGGATTTTATTCAAAACGCTAGCCATTTTTGTCATTTCTCCATCAAACCTAAACACTCAAAACACTACATCTATCATTCCCAAACATCTCAGCCAATAAATCAGCCCCTATAACACAAATCACCCCAACGAATCATAATCACTTCTTCCATCATCATCGAAATCCAGTCACCTCTCTGGGTTTTCTTTTGCTGCCCTTTTACACTTTTTGGAAGATCTTTTTGTACTTCTACATTCATAAATCCCTTGAGTAACTTTTTTTTAATGTTCAAAATTGAAGTTAAAAGACTAAATCCCGCAAACCAAAACATTATTTTCCTTACATTTTCTGCATTTTTTAAATCTATTTTTTCTATTAAATTCTTTGGCTTCAATTTCATTATTCTGATTATCTTAAACATGTTTTCACTAACTAGTTGGATGCTTGACTCCTCTAGACCTTTTCTCTACAAAATTTTCCCTTGCCTTCTTTGTTTGACTTTAGTAATGACAAGGCTATAACAGGATATATACTCTTTGGAGTGGACTCTTGTAAGGAGGTTGCTGGTTGGCTCGTCGTTACTTCGAAGTCCAAGAAAAGGAGTGCAACGATCCATAACTAGATCTCCACCAATGGTGGACCCTTTTTAATTCGTAATTCATTTTGTTGTATTTTTATTATTTCTTGTTAATTTTTCAGAAATACAAAAAGGTCACCAACAACCTTACCTTTTTATGTTAAAACACAAAATTATAAATTAAATTTCAAAATAATAAAAAGATATTCAGAAAATAATTTTTACAATAAAATATATTTAAGATTTAATATTATTTTAAAAAAAAATTACTTTTTTTTCCCAAAAGAGGTGTCCAATGATCAAAGACATCGAAACCAACATCATTTTTTTTTTATAAAAAAATTGTTGTTGTTAATATTAAATTTTCAATTTACAAAAAAAAAAAGTATATTTTATTTCATTTTTTCAGTTTTTTATATTTTTACTTTGTAAATTTTTTGTTATTTGTACAAAAAGATATAATTTAATTTTTTTTTTAGTTTACAAATAAAATGTTATAAGAAATACAAGTAAATGTTTTTAATAAATTGTTCTAAATTTTTTTATGCATTTTTTTTTTAAAGAAACATTAAATTTTTTTTTATCAAATTACATAGATATAATGGTAAAATATTAAAATATCTATGGGCATATACGTAATTGCAAAAACTGGAAGCATCATCAAGGGTATATTGGTGTTTTCCTTAGTCAACTATAGTATGTAGAATTCTTTTTTCTAGAAAGTAAATAGATTATAGTTCGGTGATGGTTTAGGTGATAAGAGATCATCGGACACCTCTTTTGAAAAAGAAGCATTTTTTTTTAATATTATAATTAACCACTTGCACGAACAATTAGAATAAACATTGATATTTGTTAGTGTAAGTCATGTTTAAAATCATGACATATAGGAATTAGTGAGTAAAAGATGATTTAATATATTAAAGGTTGGATTAAAGTTAAATAATGTGTAGTTGCATGGCAACATCATCATTCCATTAACCAAATGATAATACATTAGATCTGATAATGACAATATGCATGCTGTCATCAAAGTTAAGATTGCCAATATCAACATCACCTTCACCTAAAACAGATTTCATTTCGATTCACAATCTTACTTTCCACTGTTTATCCATGGCTTAATCATGAATTAAATGTACCGCAAAGTAATTATGATAATTTAATTGTACCAAGGAGACAATCATGAAGATTGGTTGGTAAATGGTGCCTTATTATACTTAACAACCATATGAAAGTTAATTAGGCACAGACACTTGTGGTATATGATTATTCAAACGCGATCGCCTTTAATAAAATAATAATCAACAAGAGATTCTTGTTAAGATTAAGTTTTCCCTCTTAGTAGTCAAATAAACCAACTCAAAATGCCACCAAAATTTGAATATCATCAACATTTTAGTTGAAAAGAAAGTTTGGTTTGGACTTTGGTGTTTGTGGAAAACTGAAGGTGGGTTTTGTTTTGCCATACATTAAAATATATATATATATAATATAAAACAAAGCTAGCAGTGTTCGTTTAAATTCAACCTGCAAAAGGAATTTCACCAAGCTACAGAGCGACTTCATTTCAAGCCATCAAATCAAATGTAGATGGCAATTTCAAGTTATTCGTTCTTTAATAACTTTCCAAATGCTAGTCTAGCAAGCGTCCAAGAAGGTTTCACCGACAATTTTCTGATTAATGACAGGCTATTCTATGACTATTGTTAGTTTTTACAGCTTCGACATCTGCATAATAAACCAGAATTGTTTTTCTATGTAAAAGAGAACATTATAGTGTTTATTTTTGACATGACTCATGTATGAAATATCTGAAGAAATTTTAATCAGGTCGTACAGAACCTTTTATGAAATTGAAAACAATTATACGCTAACTTTCTGATAATTTCCACAAACCCTTTTGACTTAGCAATTCATTCTGGTATCTTTACATATATAACTGTTGTATTTATGTTGTACTACATTCTGTATAATTCCCCAACTACATGTTTTATTGTTTCTTTGTCTGCTTAAGCCAAAGTTGGGTCACTCATTTTGGTTATGCCTTTTGCTTTTTAGATATGAGTAAGGCACGCCCACTTCAGTAAAGGCATCTAAATCAGTGTTAAATCAGAAGTGATCACTGATTTAATAGGGACAAATTGCCTGTTTTCACACAATGATCGGGAGTTGTTGTGTCAAAATAGGTGTGCCCCAAAAGGGTTGTTAAATTTTCCTGTTATTCTTTGCGTACATCCTTTTTATAAAGTGAGATCTACATGTTGTTCAAGCTGCAGAACAATTCACCAGCCACTTTGGCTGTGGAGCAGTGGAGTCTAAGCAATTAATTAATTGTCAGTCTTGCCAACTCATAATGATCTCCTTAATCACACTTTTTCCACTCAAAAAACCTCTAATCTCACATGGAAAACCATGTTTATCACTTGATGAAAATTCTGTTGTTAACAGAAGTAAATTGTGATTAAGATATGACAATGCCACTATATAAAAATGGTAATTTTGTTATACAGCATATTGGATGTTGGTTGCCATCATGAAGCATTGTGATACCAAGTTTTCAATGCAATGAGATGACTGGTCCTTTTTAACCTAATTTTCCCACTACATTTATTACACTCTCTGGAAATCCAGAGCAAACCTCCATGTCAGTCAATGAATTAAAAGAAAAATAAAAAATAAATAACATAGAGAAAAAAAAATACCATCAAATAGTCACCCCTTTGGATTTTGAATCTATTCATTTCAAATTCAAGAAGTGTAATGTTAAGTTTACATCATTTCTCTTACACTATTTCTCAATTCTTATTATATACCATGAAAATGATGAATGCACAAAGGCACCATGTTTAACTTGAGCTTAATTTTATCCTTGTTTGGAGTTTGAAAAGCAAAATACTTACCAGATAATTTTTTTACTAGTTTCCTTTAATTTATATAAAAAATCATAGAGTCTGTTTAAACATTTACAAGTATTAATATATTTATGCACTTCAATTAATTCATTATCAGTTTTATTTTTGTAAGGAAGACGGTTGGCCATACCATAATAATAATAGCAGGCGCAGAAGCAGGGAACTATGGTTGTGTCTTTATGTAGCAGTACTTTCTTTGTTTGCATAATTCAAACCCGGTTGAATAATGGTAAGTTAGATGATGAGTTCTTACCTCTTGTGTGAGAATTTAAGGCATATTGTCCTATTATATTGTTGATCCATTTGTTTTCTAATGTTTCTATCTAAAGATCACAGTACCCTCCTGCTCTCTCTGTATACTTTAGCAGAGTGTTTAGGTAAGACAATTTATTTGTAATTAACTTAGTTTGTTATTGTATATTTATGGATGAGTTTCTACGATATATTCATGTTCACTTTGGGTTCATCAAGGAGTGAGTGAAGCCATTTTTCAGTATTCATTAATGCTCATTATTTCAATTTCTACTTCTTTGGTTTCGACCAATTTAAATGCACAACAGTTTCACCAGCCTTATTCATGAGGGAATCTATACAAAACTTGAATTTGATAAGTAATTATTTATGGAATTACAAGTTTCATTGAGGCTGACATGTGCATGGGGAGGAATTAAACTAAATTATACGGCAAGTGCGAAACTTTGACTGGTCATAAAACCTTGCATTTGAAATTTTGAACATGGTAGTATTGCATTTGCTCTAACAGCTGTTAGTGAGTTTCGAAAGCTAAGCCTTAAAGATTTTCTAACAGGATGGAGTATCTTTCTACATATTTTTTGGACCATTGGATTGAATTATGGGGTGGAAATTTCTTTTACCTTTGGAGAAAGCTGATTAAATAGAATAAGTAATCATTTCTCTATGGACGTTCAGAAGAAGGGGTTGCTGTGAACGAAGATATTGTCTGGTCAAAGACTAAAAAGCATATGCCAATCTCTTCCCTCCCAAATGTTATTGGAGGATACATATTGAGGTGGCTCTGAACTTAGGAGAATAGAATAAAGTAAACTCTAATTATGAAATTGGGTCATCCCATATTACGCAAATCATTTCATAGACTCCAATCATAATGTCTTTAAAGTTTCTCCCCACCATTTCTTTTTAATAACATGTTCATAACATATATAAAGCTAAAAGGATAAAGTTAGAAATTTGTTCTTGTTCAGGTGTCCCACATAGACCACCATTTAGCTATAGCATTAACCCACCCACTTCAACTTTCTGTTTTGTTTCATGCAAAAAAGACGTTGAAACTTACATCAAAAGACAAGTCTAGGAGTCGGTCCAGGCAGCAAAAACAGGCATGTTGAGAGGCATGGAGATTGGAGTCGGCCTCCTTTCAGCATTAGGAATCCAAGAATTCACAGTGGTTGTGGGACTGTTGAACATCTTGGCCGCCGAGCGAGGCATTGAATACTGCATTGGGACACTGCTCCTATCTGGGGTGCCTTCTCTCGAGCTGCTCAATGTGGTTACCAAAGAAGAGGCACTGGAGAGATGATTCCCCATCTTGTTTGAATCCTCCACCTCTTGTTGACTTGAGCTCAATGTATCCATCCCCATCACACTTTCAGCAGCCAACGAGAAAGTTTGAGCCTTGTAATTATCAATGATAATTGGCACTTTCTGCTCGAGTTGTTGCTGAGATGATGATGATTGGTACATGAAACCTTCAATGTTGTTCTTTTGAATGGGTATGATTTCCACATTGTTGCCGCCATGAGCAGAAGGGTGGTTGTGATTAGTGGCCTCAATAACAGGAACAGGAACAATCTCCTTGTTACGCCGGGCGAGTTCTCCCGCAAGAAGGGTGGGGCTAGCCATGATTCGTTCCACATCATACCTTGTAATGTCAAAGTTAGTCACAGCATTTATCCCACGAAATTTTATAGCTGCAACGTCGTAGGCTTCAGCTGCTTCCTCTTGAGTGCCTGAAAATTTAATTAGTTCAATGAAAACTATAATTAGATAATGATAAAACCAGGTCTAAATATATAATAAGTTAACAAAACATCACTAATTTCAGCTTTAGATTGGAATATCTTTTTGTATGTGTATTCGTGTAGCAACAGCCTTACAACAGCTTTATTTTTTTGGGCAGGCGAGCTTTAGCAAAAGCTTGGTCTACACTGACTACTAGCACTATATTATCCCTAAGTTCAGCCGTATGAAACATCAACAGTGACTAAAAAGAGTTCAAAGATCCCGAGAGTGGTTCAAAGATTGGCCTTTCGATGTGATCATAAAGCATATCCTTTCTGACCTCTTAATTGTAATTGTAAACAAACAAGACAACATGATTGAATGTTGAAAACACACAGAGTATTGAATAAACTATACGAGAATTTTGTCTAAGAAATTCAAGATTCATTAGAACTCACTGAAGGTCCCAAGATAAAGATCCTTGTTTCCTGCAACTCTGCCAATTCGAGCTTGCCATCTTCCATGTTGATGATGCCTGCTAAAATTGAATCAGAAATAATTATGCATTCATGTCTGCAGCCAGAATTAGCTAAAGCAACAAAGTACAAAATTATATATTAGTAGAATAATAGGACCTTGTTACTCCTCTGTACATTGAAGCTCCCCTAGAAAAGCCACTACTTTTCCTGCATAGAAGGTATTAATTATTTCGAACAAAAATTAAAAGAAAAAATGAGGTTGAATATATAACAATAGAATAAATAGATGCTAAGATTTACCTTCTCAAGTGAGCAACATACTCCTGTCTGGTCATGCCCTTCATGTCTTCAAGCTCCTGTTGATAATTTTCCAGCTAACGAAACAACATAATTACGTTAATTAGTAAGAAAAGTTGAAAAAGACCTTTATAAATATAGGAATATGTTAGATGAACTAAAATCATTACAGGGAAATTTATGTGTGTGGAGGGTCCCCAGTACTTGAGAGCAGCAAGATCATAAGCTCTTGCAGCTTTCTCTTCCATATCATAACCTCCTGAAATAAATATTTTGGAATTACTTGATCTCATGATATTAAAGAATAGAAAATGTTAAAATACTTAATAATTATACATTAAAAAAAGGCTTACCCAGATAAACTGAGAACCATCATTGAATTCACAGGGCACCCCAGCCAAGCATAAAACACCAAAAATTAGTATTTTATATAGTATAAGTCAGGTCAAGAACAAAAAGTTGACAGAAAATGCAGAGCCACTGAAGGTTAAAAAAATTCATGTGGCCTATGTTAAAGAAGCCATTTTATTTTCTTCCCTAACCTTGCCTTCCTTTCCTACTCTGCCCTTCTTTTTTGCAACTATTGTCCCAGAGATGAGCTTCATATCTACCAGTCCATCTATGCCTGAAAAAATAATGCCCTTAAAGTAATCTCAACAATCTAAAGAAGAAAACACAGGCATAAGACAAAATACTGTAAAAAAGGGCAGAACAATAATATACATAATAGTAATAGGTAAAATAACATAAAAGAAAGATTTTTTTTAAAATAAAAAGGAAATAGGAAAAAAAAAAACCTTGTGACACCTCTGTACTGAGAGGTTCTCTGGCCAAATGTATCAATGGATTTCCTATGAACAGTTTGCTTCTGATCCACCTTGTCAGGCCCTCTTTTCTTAGTTTCCATGGTGACAGAGTCAGTCATAGTGTGTGTGAGTTGCTGTGAAGCAGTGACACAGCTTGACTGGGAGCCAGGACTCATGGTTAAGCTCAAAGACTGTAAATTCCTATATGGCATTGCACCAATATTACTTGATTCAGCTCCATTATCACTCATGCAATAAACATTTTTCTGCTGCATTGCATGGTCAGTTCCGTAGTTTCTTGAAACCCAGTTCTTCATGGAATGTATAGCATCATCCGCCATTGTTGGGAGCTGTAGGTTGCAGTCTGTTACCTGTGGTTGTTTATCTTTGTTGTCTCCCATATACGAAGGAGTAAAATATTGATATTGTTGGAGCCTGGAATTTTCATGGAGTTGGTCCAGGAGATTTTGATCACTAGGGACATGGTTAGAGTTCTGGTGGAAATAGATGCTGCTGTCTAAACTAAGAGCCATTGGTTCTCGGTCATTGCTTTCAAAGTGATGTGTCCCCATGGAAGTACCACCAAAGAAGTCTTCCAGTTTTGGTGTTGAAGATGTTACCATTCCTTCACATTAAAAGTCAAAGACAAAATAGTCCAGAGGTTTTAAGCATAATGTTAACATTTTTCATTTTGTCAAAGAAACAACCTTTTTAATGAAAAGAATATTCTAGTTTAAGTTAAGTTTGAGCCTAACCTTGTGGCTGCTGAGACCTGGTTAGAGCTTCCATTAAACAAAGAGAGCCATCAGACTTGAGAGGCATGACAGGCAAAGAAGGGTACAAGGCAGCATTTTGATGATCAACTTCGACGCCATAGTAAAGGCCGTAATTAAGAGGTTGTAGTTGGGGTTGAAAAAAGCTTGTTGGGATGGCTGTAGGAATATGAGAAGAAGAAGAAGAACCAGACAGAGTCTGTGTTTGTTGAAGGTGATGAGGGTCTTGAGGAACCTCCATTTTCATGTGAGGTGAAAGAGAGAAGCCTAACCAACCATTGTTGTTGAGGTTGAGGTTGTTATTGTTGCTATCGTCATTGTTGATGGACTTCATATTCTCTGTAAGTCGCTACTTTCCCACCTGTAAGAGATTCTAGACAAGTTTCTCTTGTTGCAAGGCAACTCAATCATTGGGAAAAAAATAAACTAATCATAAACCAAAGCCTCTTTGCTCTCAAGTCTCAACCCATTTTCAAAGCTAGTCCTAAGTTTTGTTTTTTTTTCGGTTCTCTAGTTGAATAAGGGATTGGACAAAATCTTAAACTCTCAACTAAACAAATCCAAACTACTGCACAAGCACAACTCAATCTATGCTCATTTTCTCTCTCTTTCACACTGAAAAGATTTATAAAGAGAACAAAGCAAGTTCCTTTAAACTAAACAAAAAGAATGAGTTCCAGCAAGCAATGCCGGGCATCCTTCCTGCATTCCATAGGGATCTGTGTATGAGAAAGACCTCTTCTTTAATTTTTTGCTTTACCCTACGCTCCCCTTCCCTCCTTGCCTTTCCTTATCTTTTCTTTAGTCTTCTCTCAAAACCTCACAAAAGATGGAAGATGCATTAAAAAGATTAAAAAGAACAAGAGGTATAGGTATAGCTATAAATATAACTAGCTTACACAAAGACGATACAAGTACTTATAACCCAAGAAACCTCACAACCGATCAGTACCAAAAAAAAACAACTCAGTACTCCCTACAATCCAGCAGTTAATGACCATGTTATTTTCTCCTCTGCCTGTAATTTATTATTCTTAAAATACCACTGGATTTCGTGGGTGCGTCTTATCAATATGACACACAACCATGTACAGTAAAGTCTTTAATGTTTCTCAGGCTTTGAATAGATTTCTACAGGCAGAAGACAATCTATCCATCCCGTCATTTCACAATACTCTCTGGTGGCCCTACCGGTTTGCAGCTCAAGAAAAATAGCTACGTACTTGGGCTATCTGCCACCATTTCTACGTAGTAGTAGCATCACCTACGACGCCGTTTCTCGATAAATCATGCCAAGCCTCGGCAAATCATACTCAGATTGATTTTTACCGTACTTGGGCTATCTGCCACCATTTCTACGTCGTAGTAGCATCACCTACGACGCCGTTTCTCGATAAATCATGCCAAGCCTCGGCGAATCATACTCAGATTGATTTTTACCTTGTGCTTCACAAATTTCAATATGCCACTGCCACGACCCACAGCTCCAATATTATAATATAATAATCCAGTATCTCTATTCCATTTTCGTTAGAGTTTTATCATTACAATTACCCATAATCTTCTTACACTTATTGTTGGTTAATATTTTCACCCATATATAGGATTACAATAAAAGTGTAGAAGGCCTGGTGACATTTATAATATATCGGCTGAGTTGGGTTTACATAAATTTGTTATAATAATTTTTACTAACTTTACAATTATATAAACGTAATTCTGTAGCAGGGGGGCCTTTTTTCATTATCACAAGAAAACTAGGAAACAAACTGATCTCTTACAGCGTCTTTGTGGCAACTTAAGTTGTCTTAAAGAAGAGTATTGAATGCACAAATTCCTTTTGTTTTTTATTTGGGTGGTATAGTATTAAATACCAAAATTATGCGCCAGCAAAATTTAATTACTATAAGATGGATGAGTTGAAGTTTTGGGGGTAGTACGGGTCAGTTTGTGCATCTCCACTAATCCACAAAATTCATTTTAATGTATCAAGATAAGTCATAAATCTTCAGAGCCTATTGAATGTTCTATAAACTTAATGCATCAAAGTAAGTCGTAATATGATAAATGATCCCAAAGTTCGAACAAAAAAAATCAATCGAGAAAGCATTCTTCTTAATTGCCACGTCAAACCCTTGAGGTTGTGTACTTTATTTTTTTATTTTTTAATGATTAAGGGTATCTCAGCCAGTTTACGTGTACCTCAACTAATCTCTTGAAACTCTGAAGTTGATGATCAAATAAACCCTTCAGTAATCACTCATATTAGTGATTGTGAGGACTTGAACTCATGAGTGTCCGTACCAGTTTCTCCTTTTGTTTTTTTACCATAAAGTCATTCAGTGGTGATTTATTTCTATAGTGTAAACTGAGCAAAAATAAAGGATAATGAAAATCGAGTCTTGAAGAAAAAGAAAAAAAAAACAAATAATAATGGGTATGCAAATGAAAACACAATTTATAACTACGGGCTG
>WYDK02000001.1:7146004-7167252 GCA_009867345.2 Toxicodendron radicans
ATATTATTGTACTCACAACACAAGCATGTGAACAACATGGTCAGCTGATAGGATTTCACGTGTATAAATTTGTACTGTAAAATAATTTTATCTTAAAGAAAAAATATTAGAAAAGAAAGAAGAAATATCAAACTAACTAAAACTTGTTGATGAAGGATGATTATGTCACTCTCTAGCTAATGATGTTTAGAATTATTGAATGATGTGCAAGAAAGAAACAGTGAAAAATCTTTATTTCTGCTTCATCTAGATCCTAGATAAAGTCAACACCTGCTTCCAGACAAAAAGTTAGAGGTAGGGGCACCCAGACGAAGTTAGAGGGAAGATAACAAAAACTGTGTCCCTAATTCTGTGTGTCATGTCTTATCACCCATAAATTATCAAGCTCTCACATCTTACCTTTCATTTTTATTTGTTTAAACAACAAACCCCTTTACTTATCCACCAGTTTTTTACTGGGATCGGATCAGAATAACTCTTTTACTTCAATTTAAATAGAATATTGAGGATTGAATTGAGTTTACTGGTCAAAAAATGAACCCCATGAGTGGGCAGTGTTCACGTTTCTGTATGCACAAGCTTTGATAGTATATAATAACTCAAAGTTATATAAATATTCCTTGAATGATAGTGAAGGGGCCCTTGAAAGAACATGCTTTTTGTAGAATGAAACACTTTATATCCTTCCCTATCATTAAAGTCTTATAATACTCGGAGAATATTGCTAACCCAACTCTCGATACCTCTCAAACTCTTTTAGGTCCACTTTCAAACCCAACAAATTTTAACAACTCATCACATTCTTCTTTATATCTTTGTTTACTTGTGGTAATTCCTCTTATATATCTCATATAATAGGCCAGAGGGATAAATCTAATGACAATAACAATCATACTAACTAAACAACTTCAAATTTCTCAAATTAAACTCATTAATTTCTTTCCAAAACTGGGCACACTGATGAATCTTAATATGGGACATATATATCTCAGATTTTAGAGGAAGATGTTTGTTATTAAATATGCAAATGGGCATTTCATTTTGCACCATATTGTTGTGTTTAACTGAGGAATGTGCTTCATCTTTTTAAGGAGTTTCAGTACCTTATTGGTGTTTAAATATAAAAATATGGTGCATGCAAATTTGCATGACCAAGTTCATGGAGACAGATTTTCTATAGAGAATGATGTGGTTTGAAAAGAGAGTGGGAGACTTAGGGAGGGAAAGATGTTAAGAAGTAAGGCAAAAATGAAGGAGAAGAGAGAGATTTATTTCTTTTTGATTGTAGTAATGATGAGTAAACCCACCCAACCAGCACTAGAGGCCAATAGCATTTTACTAGAAATAGTTCATGGTCTAACAAAAGAACTTTGTGGGTGCCTCAGCAAATTTTGCTTTTCTTTCTTTTGTTATCAACATTCACCACTCCTTTGGTGGGACGCAGATGGGGAAGGCTCGGTTGGTGGTGCCTCTTTTCTCTTCAATTGTCTGCTTTTAATAGGCCCTCTCATTTACCTTTATTAGAATTGAGTTTCACCCCAATTCTCTCTGCTGTGTAAATACCATTTTGCCCTCTCTGCATATAACCATTGATATTCCAACTTTCTGTTTAGCAACTTTTATTTAATTCCGCTTTACTAATTTAGTAACTTTGGATCTGTTTCTTGCTGGTAACTCTATAAATATATGCATCATAGGTGATATATTTAAGCCTAATGTTGTTGGGTTCCACTTAAAAACAAGTTCTTGAAAATTGTTCCAAAACCTTATTGTGCTGGCATCATATGTGATAATTTAACAATGATATAAACCTTTTTTTTTTTTTTTTAAATCGATAGAAAGTGACTTCTGGGTTCTGTAATTTTTGCAGTGTCACATTAAGGAAACAGGTTGGATATTACAATGTTGCCTCGTTTTAGCAGTCCTTCAATTTATTTATTAATACAATGACGAGAACTTAAACTAAAGTCTGCAACTTACCATAAAAAAAAACACTAAAGTCTGCATATGATCAGGATTCTTAGAAGTATATATAAGTTACGAGTAAAGCTACATTCTTACCTCCTGGTTTCTTCTGTAGAGCGTAGTAATTGTTGGATTCTGCAGGTTTCATGAATAAGGCTCATGGTTTGTAAAGCTTAGGATTTATGACTAGCTGAAAAACTTTCTTTATTAAGTCCATTGCATTTAACTCCCTCCAACTAATAACAACTCTTCCATACATCAAATTTATGGCACAAGACAACTCAAATCCTGTAGTTCTTCAAAAGTTTTAACTCACAAAGAAAATTGGAAGAACAATTCAACTAATAACAAACACCTAAAAATCCTTAGAGTTTCTTGTTTAAGTTGAAACGATTGGAAAAGAACAAGTCTCTAACCCAAATGGGAGACCATGAAAGAATTGCAAACAAACCAGTCATGTGACCAAATACAATCTGTTTGGGAGGTCTAGGACTCAAAACTTTTTTTGCTACATGCCTTGCAAACACAGTAGCATCCGTTGCTTTACCGCCCTGGGAAGCTTTCGCTCTCTCCGTGATCGAATCCTTAAAATCTTTATAAAGTTTCCAGTCATTATTCCCCAATCTTTCCATGCTATTACTACCGAAATTCGATCTTATAGCACCAGGCATCACAATCACTACATTAATACCAAAAGGTCTTAATTCGAGACGCAAAGTATTAGACATTGCATGAACTGCAGCCTTGCTAGCACAATAAGAACCTGCCCATGGCGTTGGCACTCTCCCCACAACACTTCCTACATTTACTATGCTTCCACTGCGCCTTGAGGCCATATGGGGCACAACTTGTTGCACTAATCTCAATTGCCCCATTGTGTTAACTTCCCACGCCTTGCTTATTGTGTTTAGTGGAAGTTCCGCTAGAGGACCGGTGCTTCCTATCCCTGCATTATTTATCAAGATGTCAATGTGACCATACTTGGATATGATTTTTTCCACGGCTGATGATACACTTTCATCTGATGTAACATCTAGCTCAAGTGCCTCAATTTTTTCGGAACTAAGTTCTGACACGTCGTCCATGCGTTGAGGGATGTCGGACGCCACGACATGGCAATTTTGCTCGGCAAATGCCTTGCAGTACTCATAACCAATGCCACCTTTGGCACAGCCAGTGACTAGAACCACCTTGCGATCACTCATGATTGTTATTCTTGTTTTGCACAAGAAGATGTTCTTCATTCTTATAAGCAATTAGAGAGTCCCATGTTTGATCCGCCAATTACTCTTGTTCATAGTTTTAGGCATATGCTAGAGCATATACTAGTTATAATCCAGATTGGCCGGCTCCGGCCTTAGGGGTCATTTAAATTGTCATTAGTAATTGCATTGTTGCCATTTGGATATTTCATTTTGGTCCGTTTCCGCAAGTTTAAATAAAAATTTCATCAGTTACAATGTTGTAGAATTTCAAGTAAAAGAGTTATCAAGGGTGTTTTCGTATTTTCCAAGTAAAGAAGAAGAGCTTGTCATTTTCGTGGTGGGCAAAGAGAAAGAAAAACACAATAAACGGATAAAACTAAACCTGAGTAATGCAATTGAATGAAGAAGGGATTTGGTAGGTATTTCACATGGGGAACAAAAAATCCAAACAAAATCTTAATAAGATCACAGAAACAGCCAAGAGAAAAAAGCACACTGTAGATAGCAACCCGTCTGAGAGCGACAACAGAACAGTGTTTGTGCTATATTGTAGCAATGGATTAAAAGATGATTGGCTTCTTTTCCTTTTTTATAGAGAGTCAAATTTTCACACCAATAAAGTGCATCCTCCATTAAACCATCCATGCCAGTTCTCTGCAAACTCTAAACCTCATAACTCTCTTTAACTCGCTTTACAATCCTCTCCAGTTGCTCTCCCATCTCTGTAATGTCACGGTCTAGGGGAAACAAGACCCGTCACATTCAACGATAAGATTCTTTCTACAGCTACTTTGGACAGTTGCATTCTATAGAAAATATATTTCTTTTTATTTTTGTTTTCCAGATTTCTGAATTCATTTACTATTTTTATTGACTCTTTGTTCAAAATATAAGCTGTAAAAAGGCTGTGACTACTCTAAGCTCTAGTTGTGTAGTAGCCCTGGTTATATGAATATGATATACCCTACAAGATTTTGTGTCACAGAAAGAGTAAACCCTCGAGATATATAATGAAAGGCAGCAGCTGGCAAACCCTATCCACAAATTGAATTCAAGAGGGCACAAACAAAGCAAATGAAATCAATTAAATATATATATATCCATCTAAAGTGTTGATGGGTTTCTTTCAAGCAACAATCCAAAACCCAATAACACACCTTGGTTACAAACTACTTATTATCATGTCAACTGTAAGCCCTGGAAGTATGGAATAATTTGCTTTTTTCATTTTTTTGCTCTTTTGTTTTGGCATTTGGGTGTAATTTTTAAAGATTATGAGACACATTTGACTTAAAATGTAAGGAAAAAGACAGCCACCTCACATATTTCACTATACTCCATCACGTATTTGCATGGAAGGAAACTTCAAACATTCATAGATTTCATCACACCTTTGCAGGCAGCAAATTTCAACATTTGTTGATTTTCACCTAAAATGATAATACGGTCCCTTCATTGCATACAAAAAATTAAGTTGATGAAAGAGAAAAACAAAACGACACAACCAAATAATCAAAGTTCATAAACATTCCATTTACAAATACTTAAGAAAGGTCAATGTGTATGGATTAAATGACAAATAGATAACCAAAAGTTGAGTAGTTTTTGTCTGTACAATATTGCCAATCGCATTTCCTGCAAATGCTTTCACCCTTCCTTGCAGCTTTTGTCATACGAGTATATGTTTTATGTAAATTTGGTTACCACTAAAATACCTGTAACATCAAAGGGCTAAATCGTAAGCCAAGATAAGAAACAAAATATAGATCAACTGCATTAGTTGAGAAAAATGATCTTGTTCAAATGTTATCAGAGTATTTCAAGTACGTAAGATGGGTAATAAAGAATATGCAATAAAAAGGATCCGAGTCATTAATGCCATGCAAATTGACCATGACTAACTCTACACTAATTAAAAAAAGTCAAGATATATATATATTTTTAATCTTCTATATGCTAGTGTTACAAACATATCATCCTTTATACTTGGTTCTTCCTCGGGCTTTATTTGGCCCCTAAAATAAGCTTAACTACACATTGCCCCCTTGGGTTTCAGAAATAACTATAACCCCCTCAGTACCGAAATGGCTAACTAATGGGAACCCATTCAATAACTCACACAATTGGGCTAGGTCGTGGGTCTTATTGGGCTTGGATATAACTCTTCTTGGAAAACCGGCTTGCCAAGGGAGGGTGCCCAAGCCTTTATAACCCACATGCCCACTAATTTTCCTTCCAATGTGGGATTCCAACATTCCACCACGCTTAGAGACCCAACGCCCTCGTTGGTCTTCTTTCCAGAGAGTGCCCGCCCTCATCGGCCTTACTGCCCTCTCTTCGGGTCTTACTTTGCCTAAAAGTCTGTCAAGCCCTAGAAACCTGTCAGCAACTCTCATTCTCGACCCCTCAGGGGGCCCACTGGGCCTTGCTGCGTGGGCTCGAAAGGTGGGACCAGCTCTGATATCATTGATGGGAACTCATTCAATAACTCACACAATTGGACTAGATAGTAGGTCTTATTAGACTTGGATAGAACTCTCCTTGAAAAGTCGACTTGTCAAGGAAGGGTGTCCAAGCCTTTATAACCCACATGCCCATCCATTTCCCTTCCAATGTGGGATTCCAACACTAACTTACCCCAGGATGAGCCCAAAGTAGACTTTTTAACATGATTGACAATTCATGAACTTCCAAAACACTAAAATACCCCACTGCAAAGCAACCATTATTTTTTTATTCTGTCTGATTGCATTCAATTCTGCCGACTATATATACAAAAGCTCAAATAAACAAGACACATGCTCGTTATTATTGTTTCTTCTATATGCTTCAAACACAACCTAACAAAAGTTATATAGGAGTTCATTAAAAAAATTACAGAAGCACGAACCACCAAACACATCAATCTCAAAATTCAATTCCAAAAGCTCAAACCAAAGATCTCCTACGTAACAATCATCTTTTACAACTTTGGATGGGGACACAACAATATAAGAAATATATATTCTGATAGGGACCCATTTCAATATCTTAAATAATTGGACTGGACAATGAGTCTTATTGGGCTTGGATAAAACTTTCCTTGGAAAACCGACTTGTCAAGGGAGGGTGCCCAAGCCTTTATAACCCACATGCTCACCCATTTTCCTTACAATGTGGGATCCTAACATACCACTACGCTTTCGCAACCGACGTCCACGTCGGCCTCTTTACCCCTTGGATGACTTCCCGGATCCCTTTACCTCAGGTCTCTATACCTTTCTTGGGGGTAATAGCCCGGGCCCAAGGTTAGTCTGCCACGCAGATGTGGCCATGGAAGCGCAAGACCATAACTCGCTCTGATACCAATTGATAGGAACCCACTTCAATATCTTAAATAATTGGGCTGGACAATGAGTTTTATTGGGCTTGGGTAAAACTCTCCTTAGAAAACTGATTTACCAAGTGAGGGTGCCCAAACCTTTATAACCCACATGCCCACCCATTTCCCTTCCAATGTGGGATCCTAACATATTCTAAAACCAATTTTTTTATTTTATTTCTTTCGAAAAGTACATCAATAAGTGGTAGATAATTTTATATATATCTAAGAATTATTAATAAAACATATCTCATAAAAAAAAAACTAACAAAAATATTCATAAATAAATACAAAAGATAAATCTTAAGTACTCTTAGATTTTATAAAAAAAAAAAATCTCATATTCCTTAGTAAGGTTATAAAATCATAATAAAAAATACATACAAGTAACTTAGGGTTTATAAAATACTAAAAGATTAAAAAACATAATTATAAAATCTTAAAAAAAAAACACTAAAACAGACAAATAAAAATCATAAGTTTTTAAAGGTAAGAGATGTATCATATTTATTGGAGAAAAGGAAAGAAAAAAAAAAAAGGATTTATTCTTGTTAACATGGAAAAGTCGGAATTAAACATATTTACAAAGATTTAAAAAAAGAAAGGAAAAGGTTGTGTACTTGAAAAGATCATTAAGACTGTAACTAAACCATTGACAAACACACAATTTAAACCCATTTAACATGCTAGAAGCCCTTTAGCATTGCATAACCACAACAAATTGGGATTTAGGTACTACTAAATGGCAAGTCCAAGATGAGAAAATCAAGTAGGCAGTGCATCAAAACCAAGTTGTGCCAGGCAGAATAGATAATATAGAAATAACAGGCCAGCTTAACTCCATCCACACTATTCTTTAGTTTACGATGAATTAAATCTCACTTACAGTATATCATTACCCACATGCTTGCCACTGAGTACTGGTAGCGTATGATTATCAGCCTAACAACCTGCAATAAATTGATTCAAAAGGTCATCTTTGCAATTCCAAAAAGTCCATGATAGGAATTTACTTCAATATCTCATATAATTGGGTTAAGTAGTAGGTCTTATTGGGATTAAGTAGAACTCTTCTTGAAAAACCGACTTGCCAAGGGAGGGTGTCCAAGCCTTTATAACCCATATGTCCACCCATTTCCTTTCCAATGTGGGATCCTAACACACCACCACGCTTCCGCAACTGACGTCCACGTCAGCCTCTTTACTCCCGTCGGCCTCTTTACCCCTTGGGTGACTTCGCGGATCCCTTTAACTCGGACATCCATGCCCTTCCTCGGGATAGCAATTCGGGCCCAAGGTCAGCCTGCCACGCAAGCGTGATCACGTAGGCATAGGACCATGACTCTGATACCATTTGATAGAAACCCACTTCAATATCTCACATAATTGGGCTAGATAATAGGTCTTATTGGGTTTGGGTAGAACTCTCTTTGGAAAATCAGCTTGCCAAGAGAGGGTGTTCAAGCCTTTATAACCCATATGTTCACCCATTTCTCTTCTAATGTGGGATCCTAACAGTCTCCTAACAAAAGTTAATAAAACATAAGAATTTGATAACCTAATGAATATAGAATTTAGAACCATTGAAATTCAGGAGATCAGAAGAGACACTGGAGGATAGTATAACTGAAACAACAAATAGGGATTATAATAATACCAAACCCAAACTTCTTACTTAGTTTTCTTTTACCTCTTTTACCCTTGTGTAAGAATAGCACAAGAAAGATTCACCAGAAATTTCTTTCCATTAAATTGGTGAGATTAGGTAGGATTGAAAAAGGAGACAGTAGTATTCCAAGAAAGTTTCATCGAGAGTATTTACATTGAATCTTTTGCATACCTTTAGATAAATATGAGAATTCTAAAAAAGAATAGAAGTAAATTTTGTCCAATGTTACTATCTTATTGTATCAATGCCTCATCTTATAGTCAAATGATTTTTATCTGGGGTTTGCCAGAAGAATGACCAATTGAGCTACCTTTTTTGTGGCTATCAAAGTCTACTGGGAAGCATTTGCTTATGCTAATTGTTTTAATATAAATGAAAATTAAGAAAAAAAAAATGAGAGGAGGATTGTAACCACAATATACAAGGCCTTATGATGGAAAACTTATTTGTCACTGAAATCAAAACAAATGAGTTTAGCCAAATAAGATGCGAATGTTTGAGGCCTTTAAATATAAAGAAAATTCTAATAAAGCTGAAATAGAAGAAGCTCATTAAGTATTTAAACTCTAACACAAGGCATCTAATTTCAACCGAAGGGAAATATGAAATCCTTAGTTATTTATTTCATTCATGTTAATTTCAAGCATACCCAAAATTTGAAGATGCAAAGGCTAAATTTCCAAATGCAAATGAGCATAAATTTTCCACTGACCAGATAGATTATCCAATGCACAACTAAGAGTGTCAACAAGAACTCTGGGATGATTGCCTCTCCAACACTACTTTTTGAACTGTGTCATCATCAATCTCTCCATTTTGATGACTATCAATCCCTTCACTTTGATGATCCGAAGAACTATCTTTCAAACATGCTGGACCATCAATCTCATCACTGCCATTGTTATTTCTACCTAAGTTTCCCCTTCTCCAACCTCTAATTGAGTTGTTAGTACCACTCTCATATTCTTCAACCAAGTTATCATTACGACAAGTCCAGTCTACGGTTCCACTTGGCCAACCATTCATGTAAAATCCATAACCACCATATTGGTCATTCATGTACAATCCTCCACCACCAAAGTAATAAGGAGGACAACAATGAGGATGATAGTGAGAAGGATGTTGGAATTGAAACCGAGGGTTCCCAAATGGAGTATGGGTAGATGAAGTAATTGGTAAAGCATATGCATTCGGGGGGTAAGAGTAATCATAATATGGATGTGCTTGAAAGCCAAAATAGCTAGAATAACCCGAAGCCAAACCAGTACTATAACAATCATAATAGTTCACGTAGTTTTCATTCCTATCTTTAGGTTCGGCTCGCTTCACCTCCACCTTCTTATGTTTTAGTTCATAAAAACTATTCTGCAACACATGATCTGCAGCCTCCTCTAAATCAAATGTGACAAAACCAAAGCCTCTTGATCTTTGATTTTCTTTGTCAAAAATTATAACCACATCTGTTACTTTACCAAAACACTCGAAGTAACCTTTAAACTCTTCTTCGGTTAAGTTATGTGGCAAACCTCCCACAAAAATCTTCTTACTAGATTGAGTATAACTCTTGACATCACTACCATAAACACTTGAATGTTCCAGCCTATCACTTTTAGTGTTTGCAGGTTTGACATCAACCTATAAAGTCCAATAATTCATATTAATGTACATAATAAAACACAAAATATCAAGAACAGTAACAGAAACAGTAACGAAGAAACCGAAACGAACAAAACTGACCCACAAAATCATACTAAAAACCTAAAAAAAATAAAAAAAATAAAAAAATCAATATAAATGTAGTATAGATACCATATGAAAAAAGCCTTAAGATCCACATACATAATCATGCTACAACAGAGAACGAACCAAAACCCAGGTGCAAAATTCAAAGTAAAGAGTAAAGTAACTTCCTTTAAACTAACCTTTCTGCCAAGAATAAAATGTTGAGTCCGCAGGGCTTCACTAGCCATGAAAGCGTTACTAAATGTAACAAAACCAAAACCACGTGCAATGCCAGTAGGCCGGTCTCTGATAATCAAAGATTCCTCTACTTGTCCGAACCTGCTGAAGTGTTGCCTCAATGTTTCTTCAGTAGTTTCTCTTGAGACACCTCCCACAAACAACTTTGTTTTGTCAGAGAAATCCATGGCCTCTGAAACAGAAAACACTTGAAGCAAGACGAAACCAAAAATAGAGAAAAGAAAAGTGAAAGATTGATGATAACATTGATACTGCTTTTAAGAGTTCACAACACAATCAAACTCAAACTTCTAATTTTCTCTTTTGTCCTTTTATAACTTGTTACTAATGTAGCACCACTGAAGGGTGGTATCGTAATTTAACCTTTGTTTCATTTGAGATGACGGAGAATGAAAATATAATATATAAATATTAGGACTTCTGATATTTATACTATATCTATTTGACTTTAATGGAGAATGACAAGCAGCTGGGTAATAATATGATAATTCATTAAATTAAAATAAAATAAATAAAAAGTTGGTTATATATAAATGAAATGCTTGTTTTGTTTAGCCTTAGCCATAGCCATCCACCTCAGAAAATTTATATATAGTATTAAGATTCCTGAGACGGGAATATCAGTATTAATATTTGAATATCACGTTTGCCTTACCTTAGTATCTGATTCAGATGGCTTTTATTGAAATTAATAGAGTCATTTAAAAAAGATGCTGCTGATTGTGCATGGTTATGCCACATAAAATTCCAAATTCTACAATATTGATTGACAAAGAAAGGACACATGAATGTTTCCAACATTATAGTAAATATATTTAGAAATATTAGTTTTCTTCTAATGCTACCTTCATAACTTTTTAAACTGTCCCCTTTGATTCCACTTCAAGGTGGTCACCTCACCTTTACAAGAATTCGTGAAAGCTAAAGTTAATTTTGGTACAACTTTATTCTTACACCATTCTATCCGCGTCTCAGCCAAGATACTAAAGTACTATTCTTTTCTGTACAAATTATTTTCTTCTGATCATCAGCTATTCATAAGATCATTGCCGTAACTATAAATTTACAACACTACACAAGATTTCTTCAGATCGCAACAGTATCTGTTATTACAACTAGTACTTACCAGGACATATAAGAAGAGGTCATAAGATGCAGTAACAATACCGATATTATCTACTTCATGAAACAGGAACCTTGCAGCAAATACTAAAGATATCATCTAAAGGGGCATGATCACCCGTCCCTTCATCCCTCCATGCATACAGCAAATTTTTTCCTTTGAATACAAACATCCCTCCCTAGTAAAAGTGAACAAGAATAAATGAAGTCTTAAACCAGTTCAATGTCCAGTAAAGGCAACAGAAATTGCAACAAAGAACAAATTATACCTGTTGCAGTACGCCTCTTCTATCATCTGGGGTGGCTTCAATGGTATAGTTTTTTACAGCCTTCTGCAGAGCCTCAAATCTTGACAACACCTTAGCCTGTCAGAAAAGCATGCATATCATACACCACTCTGATGAATCCCCTCAAGAGAAACACACGTTGCAGAAAGAGAAGAAGAAGATTACACTTGCTGGATTGAAGAATGTTCGGCCAATACCATAATATAAGCCCAACAGATTATATGCCTATGAAGAAAAAAAAAACATCAGAAATTACAATCAGCAGAGAAAATATTCCACAGAAGTGTTATTGCCTACCTTGCAGTCAGGATCAGCATAAAGGCAATCCATTGGAAAAGGTAACTGAACAAGAACAACATGAGAAAGAAATCAATCAGCTCCTTGCATCTAGAAAAGGCCCTCATGAACAATATTTATATAAAATCTGCACGCAATCAAGGCTTTGAATACCCTAAAATTGGTTTCACATTTCCATGTATTTCATGATTTCTGTTGCCATAAGCATATTGCAAAGGCATGATCAATCCAATAATCACTTTTCCATGATTAAAATTGAGTTTATCAATGTTCTAATGCCATCAAACTTCAAACATATACATCCTTCATTTTATTAGTTTGTTATTTTTTATTTTGATACCCAGAAATCATCCAACCTTACTTAGAATATCACCAACCACTAACTCTAAACTAGATCTGGCAAGCTCTGCAACCTTGGTAATATGAAAACTTGTAAAATATCATATCCTGAGTAGGTGATGTCAAAGATTTGAACCCCTAACCTCTCTGTTGGAAGCTAAAGGTCTGAAGCCCTCAATCCAACCCTGAGGGTTATCCAATGCACATCCCAAGTACATCAAACTGTTTTTATAAGAAAAACAAAGCTAAACACCATGTCTTAAGAATTATTTGCTCCTGTAAAAACACTTACAATGAGCTACCTCCATACTGTTTCTTATTTATTGTTAAGGGCAACAGTTCCAATAGCTAAGACTGTATATTGGGCACTAAAACATCATTCTAAAAGATGGGAATTTTTACAAAGATTAGATTCAAAAGATCTCACACAAAATCAGGCTATGTTTGCTTAGCCAAAAGAAAAGCAATATGTTTTTGTATAGTGCAGACATGATATGATATCTTATTATTGAAAGGAGCATATAATCACCTAACTTCCGAATGACAAAAATCTAACGTGTGGGAATACTTTAATATCACTAAAAACACTTCCAAATTGTGAATAAGTATTTCCATGTCTATCTAATAGTGGATACTGAAATAGATAAAAGTGATTTTGAGGATCCAAAAGCATTTTAAGTTTTTTTTAGAGAAACACTTGTAGGTACTAGTCTAAAATGTGCTTTTTGAGATGGGGAAAAAAAGACTTGATTGGTACTTCTTCGCAAAGCACTCTTAAAAGATTTTTTTTCAGAAAAATGTACTTTTACTCAAAAAAAGACTCTACAAAAGGACTTTGAGACACATATTTCCTTTAATTATCAAAAGATGTAAAGTTTGCAAAGCATTTCGATGAATTTACATGAAATTGTCAGAAGACATGCTGAACTTTTCAAATGGTTAATTCCAGTATCATCTATCAAGTATCAAGCAGATGATCCACTGGCCAAAAGGTGGGAATGGATTGGTCCCATGACATTGTCAAGCTTACTCCAGGATATTCTTCTTATTTGATCAAGAAATGGTTGAAGTAAATGCATTCAAAATAAAGAGAAAAAGATGTACATGTACATGCACACACAGAGAGACGAACAGATGTATGTCCTTCATGCAATGCACGTGGTAGAAGTGAAAAAATACCCGCTCAGCAAGTATTTGAGCTTTATTAGGTGTACCAACACCAACTGCAATTAATTTCACGCCTGCAGAATCAAATGTTGATTTGGCTTCTTTTAATGCTGAAGCAAGCTCCCAACTTGAAACAAACAATCAAAATCAGTTATTAGATACAACTGATTAACTTCCCTAACAATTATTCTCAATAGCTTTTGAAAAGAATAATTACCAGCAAGGGCATCCAAAATGCCTCAAGAGCGCAACAACAGCCACTCCCTGGAAGAAATAAAACAACTTCATATGTTAATAATGATTAAAGAAAATGATTCAAAACTGTTCTCCAATATAAAAATATAAACTACATCTAGTTTAAAATGAATATAATACTAAAGGAAAATGTTAAGAACAAGAAACTTCGAAAGACATGAACCTGAGTATTGGGAAATTTCTTATCACATGGATGCATGAATTTAATTATGCTAATTTCCTAAACATATAAAAAGCTAAGGCGTACGAAATCACACTGTCTTAAATGGTAGATTTCACCATTCTAGGGCCATGTCTCAGTGCAAAATAAACTCATATGGCATCTAACCTCTAGGGTTCAATAGCTTATCAGTTCTAGGTGCACTCCCAAACTATGGAAAATACTCATCTCTTGTATCTCTATAACATTAATTTTAAGAGAAAAAAAATATCAATATATGTAACTAACAGAACATGTCAAAAATTAAGTGAGATGTAATTGTAACTCCAACTCCGTAAATTCTGGTCTCGCGTATTTTGAAAATTAACATAAAAGTTTAAACGAAGTATATACTTATCAATATGTGCAGTGATAATTGAAAGTTGCATGATTGAACCTTATTTGGACCCTTTAAATTTAGCTTTTCAACAAACCTCAGGACCCGCTAATCAAAATCAATTTCTTATGTTTAATATCTATAAATTTGAAACAGATAAACCAAAAACGAAGAAAAGAAAAACATGCATTTAACTAAGGGTTTTCTCAAGTGCCTGACGGGCACTTGTTAAGATCGAAATGATAAGTGATAAAATGTAATTTTACCAAAAACCAAATCTTTTTATCAAATAATTTTCCCTATATAGTGAGCCCCATTATTAAAACTCCAACCCGGAAACTAAAAAAAATAAAATTCACATTTTAACAAATTCAAACACTATCTAGTGTTACTCATAATTGAAGCGGGATTTAAACCTCGGTCTGGTCCCAGAGGTCCTTGAACAAGACCGGCTGACCGGCAGCAGTGAAAATGCTCACATCACCTAGAACCTCTCCAACGTCTGCAGAGAATTCTTCTGCGGTGGCTCTTACAAGAAAACGCGATCCACTGATAGCACTATTTCTTGATTTGAAGGAGAAATTTGTGGCGATAGTACGAGGACGAGACTTGATGCACCAATTTGAAGGAGAATGGGAAGTGAATTTGGGAGAGTGAAGAGAAGCGAAGGACAAAGGCTTGGCTGATTGTAGAGCCCCTGCAGAGACTGTAGCCATAGCTTTGGAGTTTCGATTTTTCTGAATTTGATCGAGTAATAACGAACTAACCAAGTGGCGATTTTTGTGTGGCGGGAGGAGACGACTGTGTTTAGTGGTTTGTATTATGGCCCAGCTGAATTGGGCCCCAATCAAACTTCTGCATTGGGTTCACTACCTTTAGAGGGAATTGGTTTCTGGAGGACTTCGTTATCAGGCCCAACTTGCATCCAATGAAAGTATTGACTTTTCTTATTTAAAAAAAAAAATGAAAATTTATACATTGACACAAAAAAAGAGAAGTGACTTTAGGCTTGTACGATGTTCATAGTACTTCGGAGACTAGTTAAAGTGCACGTAAGTTGATTCAAACACCCTGACTATAAAAAAAAAAAAATGATTTTTAGCCCCCATCTAATATACCTTCTTTTTTTTTATAACTTTGGACTTAATGAAAATTATTACATTTGACAATATAAGTTCTAAGCACACCAATACTCTATTTTATATTTTTGTTTTATTCTTTACTCTTTAATTCTACATAAACCCTAATTCTAACTTTTCAAAAACATTGAAATCTTTTATTTTATATCAATTATTTGTTTGTGGATGGATTAAAAAAGAAAAAGTAAGTTTCAAAGCTGAAATTAGGGAAAATATGAGTGTAAACAAGACAAAAAAAAAAAAAAAACTAATTAAACATATAGGGCCTTTTTTTGTATTAATTGAAGTTTAAAGATGTTTTTTAAATATAAAAGGGTTATATTTAACAAGGATAATGATAAATTTGATGGAGTCTAACAATCATTTTTCATATATATACAGTAGAAATCTCTATAGTGATACTTTATATAAGAATAATCTCCATATAGTTATAAAAAATCTTGGTCCCAACTTAGGCCAGTTATAAATAAAATTGTTTGAGACAATGATTTATGCTTTAAAGTCGTTACCACATCTTTTATCTTGCGGATACGTAATAATTTATTAGCATGTATCTTCTTGTTGAAGCCAAATATTTCTAGCCTCAAGCATGTTTAGAACTTTTTGGCACGAAACTTTTGGAATTTCGTACTATCATCCTCAAGATTATTGCCTTTCTCTTGTCTAATTCCAATAATGATTTTTTTTTAAGTTAAAGCATATACGATTTGTTGTTCATTTGGATGATTGAGGAAGACATTAATATCCATTTGATTATTGTAGTGAAGTTGTTGAATCTAATCACTCAATTTTGCAATAACTCCTTGATATCTATTTCCGTATTATCCTAATGCTACTAAAACAATGAATTGAAATCCTAATACTACTAAAACATAAATTATAAAATAAGAAATCAAAACAATAATTTTTTAATCAAAACAATAATTCTTGTAACTACACCTTTATTAAATTACAAATTTCTTATAGTAATAAATTTAGTTGATCATAATATTATGACTATAGAGAGCTTCTTATATATATATATATATATATATATATAGAGAGAGAGAGAGAGAGAGAGAGAGAGAGAGAGAGAGAGAGAGAGAGAGAGAGAGAGAGAGAGAGAGAGAGAGAGAGTAAACTACATGATCCCACCTGAGGTTTGGCGAAATCCTAAGTTAGTACCCCTAGTTGCATTTATTCCGAAAACCCACCCTTCAACTATGGCGAAATCCTAAGTTAGTACCCCTGGTTGCATTTATTCCGAAAACCCACCCTTCAACTAATCTCGTCCCCTCTATTTTAATTGTGGAAGGGTAAAAGAGACATTTTTTTCTCTTCCCTCCCATTTATTCTTATCATCTTTTTCCTTCTCTTGTTCCTTGTCTCCTATCCACTAGATTTCTTCATCTTCATCTTCTTCTCCTCTTTTCCTTTTCTCTTCTTCTCCACCTCCTCTCTTTCTTCTTCTCTTCTCTCCACCAATTGCTTCCCCTAGCCATCCCCACCAAAATCCCGTCACTCCCTGACCAGATTTCGAACGATTTCAAGCACAACTCCAACCAACGATTGGCTGGAATCCGTCGTCGACGACTCCTCCATCACCGCCATTTTTCTCCCCAATGTCCCCCACCAAAACCCCCCTCATTCCATGCGTATTTACCTCGTCGTTCTCGAGTCATCACATTGGTTCGAATTGGCAAGCCGTAAGCTTTTCCAGCCGATCTGCTCACCGGAAACCTCCTCTGCCTCTACCAATCGATTCACCGGTGCTCCATCTCTAAAACCCCCATACTTCCCGACAACGTTTGGTCACCATTTGCTGCAGTTCGCCAGCCTCCAATCGCTAGGGTTTTCTGTTTGAATGAATTAGGATTTGCTTAATTGATTAAATTGGGCTTAATTGGAGCTTGATTGTTTGTGTTGGTGGTTTGGATTTGGGTTTATTTTCTGTTTTTTTTTTTTTTTATTGAAATTGTGCGTTTTAGGTGGTAGTTGTTGTGGCGGTGGGTGGGGGTTGCTATGGCAGATCCGAGGTACTGTGGTTGTGGGATTTGTTGATTTAGTTATTTGTCTTTTTTTTTTTTTTTTGTATTTTGTTTGATTTATTATTTTGATTGTTGTGTTGTGGTGATTGTGTTGTGAAAAAAGAGGGTTGGTTGTGTGGTGGTGGTTGTTTGGACGAGACTGGATTTGTGAGTGATTTGGTTGTGGGTGGTAGTGGTAGTCGTGATGACTTTGGGGTGTCGGGACTCTCAGGAGGGAGATAGGAGCGTGACTATCTAAGGGAGGGAGAGAGAAGCAGTGGAAGAGAAGAATGGGAGATGGAGAAGTATATGGGAGGGTAGTTTGGCAATAACATCATTTGTATTTGTGTTATAACCCAATAGTAATTAACACCTTAGTTTAAGGATGAATTTTCGGAATAAATGCAACCAGTGGTACTTACTTAGGATTTCGCCAAACTTCGGGATCATGTAGTTTACTCTCTCTCTCTCTCTCTCTCTATATATATATATATATATATCCTTATAATCTTATAACACATGTACTTAAGACATGTTCGGTAATCTCAATTAAGTTACAATAATACTATATTTATATCACTTTCTTACACCATTCTCTTATATCACACTCACATTTAATTAAAATATTATTTTTTTAAAAAATTATTTTTTTAATAAAATGTGAGTATAATATAAAAGAATGATATAAAAATATGACGTAAATATAATATTACTAATTAAGTTATAGGTGAACCCTAAATAAAATAAAAAGAAATAGAATAAGCATAGCAGAGGTAGTATTGACCTGAATCTACAAGTGTGTGACGTTACATTGAAAAGACAGTCCGAAAAAAAAAGGGGTCGGGGTCCTACGAAAGGACTGAACCAACATGTTTCCTGGTGTTGATGGAGACCCATAATTTGGCTTCTTCTTAAGCCCATTTCCTGTTATTGTTTTTGTGTTTCCTCATTTCTCCCCACAACACCAATGTTTCCTGTTTTGAAATGGGAAACCTTTAAACTCATATTAACCCATCACATTTCAATACGTAATTTAATATGTGACGACGATGGAAGGTACAAAGATTGAATAGTATAATATTAATGGGAGTATTTATGATGTTGTTTCATTTATGTATGGCACGTGATGTATTTATGATGCCTCCTTTTGGACGCATTACTATCTCATATACCATCAACCTCCCTTTTCATCAATCAAACCCTCAACCAAGTTTTGACCAATTTCAATGGCGATGCAATTCATGAAAATGAATAATAATTTAAAAAAAAAAAAAAAGCACTACTGTAGAGGACCTGTCTCACAAGAGAGTTGTGTTGTGGCCTGTGGGATGTTGGGTTACAGGGTACACACTTTCTTTAAACTATACTTACCTCCCAAGATGATAACGTCACCAACAAGACAAAAAAAAAATTAGAAAAGGCTTGTCTTCTCATTATTCATAATGTGAAATTCACCAACACATTCCCTTCAAATGAAATGCAAATGAATTTGAATTCAAAGTTAATGTTTCTTGGCTGGCCCATGCTTCTTCAGACCTTATTGTTATTTATTTATTTATATTTTTATTTTTTTTCATTAATTTGGGAGTTCATATCGATGACATTACTTGAATGAATTAGTGATAATAATATATTAATATGTCTGTATGGATGGGTTGAAGAGAAGTCATATCTGGTTGAATTTTGAGTCCTTATTATTCGAACAACTATAGATTCCAAAAGGCAGGGTCAAAAAGCTCCATTAATTTCACCTCAGTCAAACCTCCAAGTTCGGAACGGCAGCTTTCATTCATCAACCTCCACTCAGTTTCTAAACCCATAAATCAAGAAAAAAAAAATTAAAACATTAACTTTCAAATTCGTTAAAAGGGAATAAATTAACATTCTGATTTTAGAACACTTGCTTTGTGTGTTGCATTGAATTATTGTTTGCTTTTGCGGACAGAATTTGGCAATCAACCGGTCCCCAAGTCGGCCATGGACCATCAAATTTATGAACTCTTATATTCTTCTTTTTCTTCTTTAGGTGTATATTAACTCTAAACTAATAGTGGAAATTCTAGGCCCGACCTAGTCTAATCGGGATCGATTAGGCACGACCCAACATTGGGGAGGGTCGGGTTAACCCGGCCCTGTGTAACCTAGCCAGGCGGTTTGAGTTACTATATGGTAACCCGACGGTCCGACTGAGTTACTGTTCATGGCCCCCACCAGGCCAACCCATCGGATTGCCAACGGTCAACCTGTCAGGTTAGCTGTTGGGCCCGACAGGTTGAACGTTTTTTATTTTTTTCCCCAAAACTCTTACCCAATTATACCCGTAAAATATGACCGTTTTATAGCAATATAAGGGTATTTTTGGTAATTTTCTCTTCCCATTTCTCTCTATAAATAGGGCATAAATTTCTCATATTTCCTCATATTCAAAATTCTATCATTTTCTTCAATTGCTCTTGCTCTAAAAATCTCCTAAATCTCAAATTCTCAACTGTCAATTTGGTATCATTTTGCTCTCATTTTAATTTTCATTATTTTCTGCAAACTGCAAACTGCATTTCCAAATTCCAATTCTCATTCTTTAATTGTTTTATATCCAAAAAAAAATTATAACTAGAATGGATATATATTTTCGTAGTTCATCCATCAATTTCGATGATGAAGAAATTTCTCCTTCTCCCTTTGAAATTCCTATCACAAACGTAGTAGATTCAAACAGTCCCGCTTTCCCATTCTCAGAATCTGATACAACTCCCACTGGTTCTAGAGGAGCTCGTGGTCGTAATCGTCATAGTCGTCCAAGTCCATCTGCAGTAGAAGAGAGTATATCAACTGCAGCTATCAATCTCGAGACCGATAGGTCCATGAACCAATTAGACGTTTGGACGCATTTCACAAAGTTTAACGAGACATAAAATGAAGTTCAAGTGAAGAAAGCAAAATGTAAGTATTGTGGTAATATTTATAGAGCTGATGCTGCTAATGGTACTAGTACTTTAAAAAGGCATGCAAATAAACATATAAATCAAGGGTTTAAACAAACTAATCAAACTCAAATTACTAGTATTGGTATTACTTGACGTTATAATTCTGATGTATATAAGGAAGAATTAACTTTATATATTGCTGCAATTGATCAACCTATTAATATGGTTAAAGATAAATATTTTGAAAATTTTGTTAAAAATTTTTTTTACCGGAATTTAAAATTTATTCTAAAACTACAACTAGGAATGATTTAATAAACACATATTAAGAAAATGAAATTAGAATTAAAAAATAATTTACAGAGATGTCATGTTAGTGTGACTATAACAGCTGATATTTCGAGTGGTAGAGCTAAACAAAAATATATTTGTGTGACAAGTCATTATTTTGATAACGAATGTCAATTAAATAAATCATTATTATGATTTTAATTAATGGATGTAGATCATAGAGGTGAACAAATTTATTTAAAAATTGTTGAGGTTTTACATGGATATGATTTGCTTGACAAAATTATAAGTCTTACTTTAGATACTGCAAGTTCTAACAATAATGCTATAGATTTTTTTTTTTAAATATTTTTTCTTACTATAATAATTTAAAGTTTTTCACCAACGTTGTGCGCGTCACATTATTAATTTAATTATAAAAAGTGGTATGAAAAGAATTAGAAATAATATTGATAAAATTAGGGATTATTTAGCTTGGATTACTAATAGTAATAGAAGAAATTTAGAATTTAAATATACTTGTAAAACTTCAAATTTGTCTCCTAGAACTTTTGCATTAGACATGACATTTATGTAAATAGTACTTATTTAAGTTTTAACGATTGATTCATGTTTACCTTATGCAAATTTAATTAATTATTTTGTAGCAAATAAGAAGGATCCTCATGTTTTGGTAGATGATGATTGAGAGATAGCTAAAATATT
>WYDK02000001.1:7167352-7181575 GCA_009867345.2 Toxicodendron radicans
TATATAAATACCCGGGATTGTATCTATTTATGTCTTATAGCGTTGGAGGATACTATGGAGTCTACCTATGACTGAGAGCGTTGGAGGACCTCCGCATGGGGATTATATCTACCTATGGCTGAGAGCGCTGGGGGATACTGTGGGGTCTACCTATGTCTGAGAGTGTTGGGGATCGTCCACGAGTGATTGAGTGGGTTGCATCTACCTATGCCTGAGAGCGTTGAAGGATCTCCCACGAGATGTCATTGATACGAGGCTAGTCGGATGGTTGCTTGTAGGGCTTCTACCGTGGTACTTAGGGTAGAGCCCGGGAGGACTATGTTGATGATTGATGGGACTGGTTATCAGTTTACTGAGTATGTTTCAGCATTCAAGTATTTTATAATATTGTACTTTTAAACTGTATTATTCACTCATTGGGCTTTCTAGTTCATTGTTTTTTATTCCCACCCCCCAGGTTATCATACAGGAGTTGAGTTGCATCCTCCAGTGTAGGTCAGTGGCTAGAAGCATGTTCCTACACTTCCGCATGTTGAGTGTCATATAGACAACTCTGATACTGTATTTTATTTTTGGGCATGTAAAATAACTTTGCATTTTGGTATATTTTAAATGAAAATTTTATCGAGTTTTCTTAAAGGTTTCTCAAAAATTCACCATCCTTTAGGGTTTTGGGTCCCACGGAGGGCCAGGATGCAGTGGGGGTAAGGACCACCCGAGAGGGGGTGTGACAGTGCTAGCCGCACTTCCTAGCGTTTGTGAGAAAGAAGTGCCTTGAATCCCTGAAAGAAATCTTCAGGAACAGATCTAAAGCGCCAAATGCCGCAGTTGAAATCCTCTCAAGCAATTGGAGGATTTGAGCTTCTAAATCCATAAACTCTTTAAACCCTCATTGTTAGGCGAGCTTGGAACCCAGATGGCATATTCAATAGTGCGTGAAGAGTAGGTTTTTTTTTTCCCTTTGGTGGGATCTTTCTCTGGCAGCTTTGATCCCGTCGCTAGTTTCTTTGAACTTTGGTCTTGGCGAGTTGTCCCCGGACCGCTCTTTATTACAATTCCCGCCTCTGCGGGATGATCAGTTGGCCTTTTCCCTAGTTTCTTCGAGCTCAGGCCTTTAGTGAGCTCACCCCCTTGCTGCTTCTTACTCGATTGACTAGTATGGGAGGACATTTTTGGTGTCGCAGTAGGAGAAGCTGGTAGGGCAGACTTGGGGGCAATTTTGATGCCTTTCTCAGAAGGCTAGCTTTGTTTCTTAGGTTGTTTTTTGGTGTACCTGCTAGGTCTTTTGGTGAACTTCATTTCTGCGAGATAGAAATAGTTAGTTTGATTGATAAACTCTCAAAGGAAAAGAATACAAAATAGAGAAGTGTTAGCTTACTTTGTTTTTTTGGGATCGGATTGAATAGGGTTGGGAAATTCGCCAACGACAGGCAGAACCCGTAGGTGATCAGATTGGAGAGAGTGACTAACTTAGTCATGTCGCGAGACTCCGTAGGCAGCTCGCTGAAAAGCCTCATCCGTTCAATTTTGAAACTGCGTGGGAGGTGGAGGTGAAGGTTAAGGTTAGCTGAAAAAAAAAACAAAAGAGGATTAGTAAAAAGAAAAAAATAAGGAATAAAGACAAAAGAGAAAATCGGGTTGAAGTTACGTACAAGCTTCCGGCTTAAAAGTGTCGTCACTTCCACTATGAGCGAAGAAAAAGTCGGAATCCAAATCCTTAATTTTCCTAGGGATTCATACCAGACCGTTGAAATATTTCCTCCCGGTCTTGGAGAAATAGAAAGTGTCATCTTGACCTTTCTTTATTTTGTATAAAAAGGTGAGCTCGTCAACAGAGAGTTCGCCTATGAAACTAGCCCTAAAAGCTATATACAATCCTACGATTATTATATAAGAGTTTGCTGTCAATTGGAGAGGTACAAGGCTACAAAATTCTAAGACATCAAAGATGAAGGGATGAGGAGGTATTGACATCCCACACCATAATAACACCTCGAAAATAGTTACCCAACCGGTAGGGACAATTTCCATAAATGCCCCACCAGAGACATGATTGAGCCATCTAAAGCAAATTGTTCCCTAATCCTATCCAAATCTTCCTCAATCAAGGAGGAAGATGGTTATTTTTGTGTTTTTGTGGCGGGTTGCATAGGGGGAAGGGGAATAATGTTAGACGAACTTTTGCTTGAGCTCGCCATCAAGCTATGTGAAGTATGGTCATCACCAAAGAGGGCATTAAGGCTAGTGCTAGAGCTCGACATCTTAGGGAGACCACTTGCAGACACCTGAAAAGAAAAAACAAGTGTAACCACTAAGCCCGACAAAAGAGGGAACATCGCCACTTGTATACCATTCAGACGTCTAGTGAACTCAATAGCGAGCTCATGATGACGTTTCACTCCAATGTTTCCAGATTTTGATATGGAACTCCAGCGGAGGTGAACTGGGTTTTTCAGTTTATAAAACCCAGTTGACGAAAAGAGACTCCTAAAACTAAGTGTTCCTATGACATTTTTACCATTGTAAACAACAAATAAGCGAAAAGAGAATGAAAAAGTAGTAGGGAGACTTACGTGGAGGCATGATGAGTATAATCACCAAAGAAACACGCTTGAAAATCTCAAGTTAAAGAATGGAAAAACGTTGAGAGAAGTCTTGAAAAAAGCAACTAAGAAGCAAAAACGTTAAGTGAACAGTGAGATAAGATCGTCGATTATTATAGTGTTGAATTTTGAGCAGGAAACAATCTCGACCGTTCATTGGGCGAGCAATCTCAGCCCTCCATCCATTTGGTCGATATGGTTCGTCTAAAATAGGCACATGTCGATGATCCAGGAAAGGAAAGTAACCGTCAAAGCAAAGTGATCATAACCGCTGACACACAACGCGCAGGTTACGCGCGTGGCCAGTTGTAAAGGCACAACGTGCGTCGTGCATTAGCTGACACAAAACATCGACATTAAATGTGTGACAAGCCTAGCTCGATAGTCACAAGCTTTTGACGATTTAAATTCCATGAATCAACGAACTCAAGAGTTAGTTTTTGGAGCTCGACACGACCTTCAAATACTAGGGGGTAAATGTTGTGTGGGTTTTTTCCACTATGAGTTCGCCAATTAGCAGTTGACACATGATAGTTCGATTGGGGCAAGCTCGTTAAGTTGGTATGTTTGATAATGTCAGGCATAATGGGTTTGTTCGACCAGGTTCAACCCAACTCATGGAAAATACCGACTAGTTGGATAAGCTCGATGGATTCGAAGGTCGCCTCAAAATACAGTCAGCATGTGGATGAGCATTATCCCCGAAAGAATTAGGATGAAATCGAATTCAAATCAGATTTGATCTCAATCCCCCGAATCACAAGATAATTTCCTTTCAAAACCATTATTCCGGATTTGGCAGGCTTACTATATGTAAATTGAATGTATAAATACCCAAACTTCTTTCAAAGAAGTGGTTGAGAATTTTGAGAGAGTAATAAAAATAGCAGTGGACGTAGGCATTGAGTTTACAAGCCGAACCACTTTAAAAATTGCTTGTTTTGTCATTGCATTTCTATTCCATTCATTCTGACTTACTGGTTACCTGTAATCACACCCACATCAGTTCCGATTCCATCTAGGTCAATCAGATCTCTCTGGTTGGTGCGATTTTTCGTATCAACAATTATGTTTTTTTTTATATTTTCTTTTCATACCTTTTGTTAATTATGCTTGATTTTTTTTGCATTTATATTCTTCAATTTTCTCTATTTATTGGAACATTTTAAAAAAAACCACAATAAGTTTTAAGTTAATTAGAAAAAAAAAAAAAAAAAGTATGAACCAGCAAGAAAACTAAGGCGAAACTTGATAAATTATATAGAATAAAGACAAATAGTAAAAGCATCCTATGAATGAAATTTGGGGAACAAGTAGCAGAAAATAAAATCGAATACATCATTAAGAATAGGGTTTTTAAAAAAGTTGACTTGATGTATTTAATTGAATATGATTTGAAAATGTGTTTGGTAAATTATTGGAATATTATATTAAATTTGAATAATGTTTTTTTAAAAGGTTTTGAGGTTTTTTAGTATATTTTTTGAAATATTTAGATTTTTTTTACCCTTAAATTTATTAAATTAGCTAAATATCACCCACAATAAAAGTTTAAAAACTTAACAACACACACTTACTCACTTAACCACCACCCATAGTCGGCTGTCGCCCGTGGAACAACGCATGGATGGTCGGATCTGGCTGAAAACAACTAGATTTATTCTGGTCGTTTCTGGTAGATACTACTGATCATGCACCATTCCTCCATCGACGACCGATAGTGGTTGGGTGAGCAAAGGTGTTTTTGCTAAAGTAATTAAATTTTTATTTTAGTGAAATGAAAAATTAATTTGAATTTGGAAATTATTTTTCAATAGGATCAAATTTTAGATAAGATTTATGAAATATTAAAATAAATATGTATTTATACTTTTAAAAAATGATAACAGAATATGATAGTAAATAAATATGGAAACAAAAATAAACATGACGCCACCAATCCTATAATATCGCAGACATTTTCTTTCTTTTTAATATTCCTACTTATTGATATAATAATTATTAAGTATATTATTAAAAGTGATTTTTTGGATATATGAAAATTTGTCAACTTAAAAAAGATGCATTAATGTAACATTTAATGGAGTAAGATTTTTGAAGGAAACATTATGTGGGTATTGGATATCGAAACCTCCTCTGCCTCTCATTTTCATAGAAGTCCTCATAACTAAAAACGGTCCTGCTATAGAAGAATTCAATTCTGATTTGAGATAGTTATAAATAAAAATTAAATTCTACGTTATAATAAGTTATAGTCTCTTCATTTTTAAAAGGACGATGTTTCAGTAAAAAATAGAGTTTTTAATTAATAACACTGTAGTATCATTATAACACATACCAATTATACTGTAATAATACTATAGTGAACCTATAACAGTAAAACATGAACTATTTATAAAAAAAAGAGTTTAAAACGTCAAATAAAAAGAAACAGAGAGATTAATATTTTTAAATCATGTCTTAAATAACTTGATTTCACATAATAATAATCATCTGTAAATTGTAAAAAAAAAATACATGCTATGATCTATTAAAGGTGTAGCATTTTAAGATGATTTTATATATTCTTAATCCTACATGGATATATGTACTAATATTTTGAAATTATATATATCTATTTTATCAATGTTTATACGTTAGATTTAACGTGTTCTATTAATTAATTATTAATATATTATATATTTTACTTTTATATCAATTGCATCAAGAATAACTAAGTTAAAACAATTTTTTTTTTTTGTAATTACGCATATATTAAGTTATAACATTTTTATAATAATAAATTATACTATTATTTGGTTTGAATAATACCACATTTACATCATTACGTAACAAAAAATAATTAGGTAAGAGTTTTTTTTTAATTTAAAATCACTCAATCATCTTTAACCACAAAATAATGAATGATTTTCTATATCCTATATTCTTTTTTAGATGAAAAAAAAATAAAATAAAATAAATCTGTTATCGCATTTATTATGATCCCATCAATCTGATCTTTAATTAATGTATGGATTAATTAAAATTCTGGCAATGTCCATTGCTTCGTACCCATTAGCTCGACTCTTGAGTTTTGAGTAATTAAGAGTTTAGAGTTGGGATTTGGGATTTGTAAAGTGAACAATAGAAGAGAGTAATGGTTGGAAGATAAGAAATTAGGATTGTGAATGAATGCATATATGTTTTTGTCTTGATGTCTATAAAGGATATTATCTACTCTTAATAAGAGGTGTTATCTTAATAAAGGGTATTTATGAATCTAGTTCAAATATTAGTTGAGTTCAATGGTTACAAAAATTTGAGAAATTGTACGTTTGTGATGCATGCACAACACTTGTCTGATGAAATAACCCAGTGGGGTGAAGTTCACATGGGCTATAACCCATCTACATAAATCACATTAAAATCTTAATTACCTGTTTCAAGTTGAGAATGCGGCAGTGGCACCAAGATATTGAGACTAATTAATTACTAAGGGGGTCACGTGGCAATCACGTGTTTGCTCAATGCCACTACCCGTCTCCTAAACAGTGACAGATATGACTCTAGTTGAAACCGCTGGAGGCCAAAAAAGTAAACTCATCAGTCAAGAGATGCTGTTTTGCTACACAACAAACAACCTATTAAAAGGAACAAAGAAAATTTCCATAACCAGTATTATACCTACTTGAATTTACTTTACTACCCTTTCTTAATTTTCAGTGTAACTACAAACTTATATTTGCCTTTTTACCCTTTTTATTTTCCTTTGGTCCCTTAAGTTTCCATTTTTGTGCAATCAAATACAAGTCGTCTCTTCATAAAAAAAAAATAATGTGACATTAATTAAAGTTTGGATTCAATCTAGTAATTGAAAACACAAATATAATATGAATTTAAAAAGACTTTATAAATTTTTAAGTTCACCATTTAAGGAATCTTTTTATGTGTTTCTTAACTCAGTGTATTATCAAGATAGTATGATAAAAAATATGAAATCAAAAAGATACTTGATGATAATTATATAAAAATATCGTTGAGGATAAAATAGTCAATAGCCTATTTTGAAACGGTGACTGGTGACGTCATATTAAATTATACATAATATTTATAAAATCACACACCTCATACCCATTTCCATATCAACTTCAAAAAATAGAGATACTTAACTTTTAGGGAAAATGTTTCACTCTAACGAAAATACTATACAGAGAAAGCATAAATCGAAAAGGAAGGAAGACGAAAATTATGGGAGTAGATATATAAGCTACTATGTACTATCGTCAATAGCAATACAAACATATAAATAAGGTAAGATTGAAAGGTGAAGAATGTTTGATTTAGATAACTATAGAATCAATAGAGTTTTGGTTTATTTAAGCTTTATTCTAAATATATATCTCTGATATGTTTATTTTAATTTGCTTAAGCTTTATTTTAATATATATCCTAATATCCATGATATGTTTATTTCATTTCACTTAAACTTTATTTTAAATATATATTATTAACATGTTTATTTCAGTTTTATTTTAAATCTGTATCTCTGATATATTTTTTGTTAAAAAAAAAAATTCATCAGGAGAAATATGTTGAATGTTTAATTTTAATTTACATATTTTTAAATTTGTGATTTAGATCTCCTTGTGTATAGATTGGAGTATGAAAAAACAAATAAAAAAAAACCCTCCAATTTCTAAATTTCTAAGTTCATGAAGTAAAGGTTTTCTGTTTGAGATTATGAATATTATTTTATTCTCAATTAGTTTTTTCTCTTCTTATATAAAATAATTGAAGAATAATATTTTTCCACTTATCATAAAAGTTAGTAATTATTAATCAGATATTTCCTCTGCTTGATTTATGATAGAATCTCGGTAAAATATAAAGTAAAACCCTAACTTATTGAGCCTGAAATTCATCATGTGCTTTGAAATGGGTCATACATATTTTTTATTTTCAGTAAGCTTGATGGGACAATGATGTATTTTACGTATTGTTTTTATTTAATTTTTTTTAAAAGGCTTTTTTTATTTAATACTTATGTGATTTTGTAATACACCAACTACCATACTTCAATAAAGTACCTATTTTTAAACAAGAATTAAATGATAAAAGAAAACAATAATAAATTCTTTAAATCCCAATTAACATATTACCAATTATGATATAACTCAATTATTAAATACTAATTAATACCACTATCCTCCCCAATCACCAAATACATTAAAAAATTTAAACATAATTATTATCTATAGTTAATAATAGTTAAATTGCTTTTAAGAGTATCCCTTAGATTATGATATTTTTATGAAGTAAGGGCAAAGCTTTTAGTAAACCAAAATTTGAAGCACTCCCTAAAAAAAATTTAAAAAAATCTGAGATCGTGTTTGTTTAGGGAGATTTTTGTAAGTTACACTTGAAATATGAAATATCAGGTCAGCTGAATAAAACATGGATAAATAAATAAATATATTTATATATGCTTATGTAGAAGCAGCAGCATGTCTGAGTTGTGGAGTGAGTTTGTTACTAGCCTTTGTCCTCCCATCAGTTTCAACTTTCAACTCTCTTTCTCTCTCTCTCTCTCTCTCTCCAATTATTTCTTTTTCCATCACAAAGATCAGTCTAAATAATCTGTTCAAACAGTACACAGAACACTTCTCTCTTCACTGTGTTCAACTTGAAACTGTTCAGAGCTTTAAAAAAAAAAAAGAAAAAAACCCAGTACTTTCTCATTTCACTTAATTGATTAAACTCATTTGCCATTTAACTTATATTGCCTTATGGAGTTTCTTTAGATTGTTAGTGTGTGGTGTGTGTGTGTCTTCAATATGGATTTTGGGATTCTGGGTTTGGATGGTCTTGTGGTGGGTCCTGAAAATGGAGCTCCATCTTCAGTTTCAGTACCACCTGAGACTATGACAAAGGTTGTTGTTGGATCTAGGTTCTCTAAGCAAGAGAGATCCGGCTCTGGTGAAGAGGACCGGGGAACTTTAAAAATACCCAAAACTGGTGACTTCTCTTCAGCTTCCAAGGCAATGCCATTGCAACAAGGCATTCCTTTGTTAAGATCTAATCCTATTTTTTCTGCTTCTGGTGACACTTCTCGTCAACCAGGGCAAATGCTCAGCTTTTGTTCAAACAAACCAGAAATTGCTTTATTCAATAGAAGTGCTAATGCGTTTCTTGAGAGAAGCCCGCAACCCACTGTGTTACCTTACTACCACCGCATACCTCCTGCCTATCCTAGACCTGCAGGTATATTAATAATATATTTCTGTGTTTTGTTTGTTTCGTCAAAACTGTTCTGCGGGTTTTGGGGAAATGTGTGTCCAAGGGGATGGATATGGGAAATTTTTGGAGTACAAGATGAAGTTTATAGTTCTGTTATGGGGTTTTGGTCTCAGACTCTCAGTACAGTTGAAGGTCTTTTCATGGGCATTTTGTAATTTTTTTTAGTTTTTGAGTCTTGTCGAGAGAAAGTCCTGTTTTTTTTTCTTTCTTCCATCACTAGCCGGTAATTCTTTCTTTAGTTCTGGTAAAATGTTTAAAAATATAGACATGTAGGGGAAATCAATAGTACCAGCAAATGTGAGCGATTTGGTTCTCTTTGCCTTTCTCTCGTTGTGACTTTTAGCTTTATAGCTTCTTTTTATCCTGTTAAAGGTGAAATTTTCCATTACATACCATAAATGTTAAGAGACTAAGTAAGTCGGGGTATCATTTTACAGGTTATGGTTCTGGAAGTTTGAATGTAGGCATGCATGGGGCTTTTGCTGGGGTTAAAGGACCATTTACTCCTTCTCAGTGGATTGAACTAGAACACCAGGCCTTGATCTACAAGTACATTAGTGCAAATGTGCCTGTACCACCCAATTTGCTCATCCCCATCAGAAAGTCCATCCAACCATTTGGCATGCCTTATTCATCTACTGGATCTTTTTCTCCCAGTTCTTGTAAGCTTCTTCTCTTTGAAATGCTCTATACTTTGTGTTGTTAGTGTTCCCAGTTCCTGTAAGCTTCTCTTGCTTGAAATGCTCTATACTTTGTGTTGTTAATGTTATTTTTGAGTTCCTTATTTTTATTTTCGAAAATTATGTTTACTGAGAGTGGTGGTGTTTTGGTTTGTGCACTTCCGTTAAGTTTTAGAACTCATTCTGTTGCAATTGACAGGAGATTTGGAATTTGCAGTTTAGGCTTTTGATTTTTGCAGAAATCATAAAGTTTTCTGTTAATCTTTGTTTGAAAGTTTTTTTGTATAAAGCCCGGATGTAATTTAGCTATAAGGTAACACTGTGCTTGATAAAATCCATCTTCTTTCTTTTCTTCCTTTTGGCTGGTTGGTTGGTTTGTTTGTTTCCTTTCTGCTTTTATTTATTTATATATTTGTAAATTTTTACAGATGGATGGGGGTCTTTCCATCTAGGCTATGCTAGCAGCACTGATCCTGAGCCGGGGAGGTGTAGGCGAACGGATGGAAAGAAATGGCGGTGCTCGAGGGATGCTGTTGCTGACCAAAAGTATTGTGAAAGGCACATAAACAGGGGCCGCCATCGTTCAAGAAAGCCTGTGGAAGGCCAGATCGGCCATGCAGCTTCTGGGACCACTAATTTGAAGGTGGTGCCAATGACTTCCTCCGTTTCAACATCTGTGATAACCAGTGATGGTGCATCCAACAGTCTAGCCATCACCCAGCACCAGTTCAAAAACTTACAACCTGGTGCCGCCAAACCTTCTGTGGATGCCATTGTCAGCAGGTGAAGAATACGCTTTTGGAATTCGTGTTTTTTTATCTGTTTATCATTATATGCTTTGATTTTTAAAGATGATACTGCACTTAATGGTTTGCATACTTATACTCTCTTTTACCTTTTCCTTTATTATAAAGGAGATCCAATTATTTCTTTCTACTTTGGTGACAGAAACTAGTCCTAATGGTTAAGACTTAGGATTCCATGATATATTTGTAATTTTTCTGTTTCAGAGTAATTTTGATATTTGGATAAAGCAATTATGAAAAAACATAATTATAAAATTCTCTAGAGTTTAACATTTTTCTTATCTTTTGCTTTTTAATCTTCTTTTTCCCTTATTCCCTTCTAGGGATCTTTCTACCATTTATTTCTAAGCGAAGTGAATTTGTGTGGCAGAGTGCAAGATGCACGGAGTGTCTCCATGATGTCTTCCACCACCAACCTGAAATCTAATGAATCTACTTTCCCTGTTCCGAAACAAGATATTCCATTTGAAGAATCCTCTCAATCTGTGTTTGGATTTCTTTGCTCTGACTCCCTCCTTAATCCTTCTCAGAGGAGCTCATATTCGAATTCCAAAAACTATGGTGGGTCTTTTCTAGACTTTAATGACCATGAAACCCAAGATCAAAATCCTCTTCGGAAATTCATGGATGACTGGCCCAAGGACGAGTCTAATCGATCCATCCTTACTTGGCCTGAAGAGCTTAAATCAGACTGGACCCAACTATCAATGTCAATTCCTATAGCTCCAGAATTCTCATCATCATCCTCTCCCAATCGTGAGAAACTGGCTCTATCACCACTTAGGTTATCTCGTGAGTTTGATTCTACCCAAGTGGGTTTGGGGTTAAGCAATGATCTCAGTGAGCCAACCCAAAAGCTAACAAACTGGATACCGAAGTCTTGGGGAACTTCGATGGGTGGTCCCTTAGGAGAGGCCTTAACCAATACCACTAACAATGTGGGTACCTGCAAGAGTTCATCTCTTAACCTGGGAACTGACGGGTGGGATAGCAGCCAACAGTTGGGATCTTCTCCGACAGGTGTCTTGCAAAAGTCAACTTTCTGTTCACTTTCAAATAGCAGTTCAGGGAGCAGTTCAATGGCTGATAACAAGAAGACACATGATGGAGTTAGCATCGGCGATGGCTCAACCCTTCTAAGTTCCTCCTCCATTCCATCTCTGTAACCAGCAAACGACTTGAGCAAGAAAGATAGAAGTAGCTGGATCAGATTGAAGAGCTTTGCAGCAACTATGTTTATCTTATTAGTTTCTATGATTTGTTCTTCCTTCAGCCTTTTTAAAATTTACAAGGTACTGACTTTGGGCTAATCACATTGTTAGGCATTGGCCATTTAAAGTCATGAACCTATGGGTCTCTATAGTTTATGAATTGAAGTAATTTATGATATGTTTAAGTTGTTCCATACTTTTTTGTTGGTAGCGAAACATTTGGTTGTTGGAAGGGCAGCTTCTCTTCACATAATAGAGCTGTGAAATATCTGTTGATTTGTGCAGGCTAGACCCCAAAATAATGGGGTAACATTCATCATCTCAAATATAATATGTAATTTCCAAAATACATATTGATTATTGAGGCCTGGCTTGGTGACCTGGACCATAAAGTTGATATACCTCTCTCCAATCTTTTTCCAGTTGGCGGGTTGCTTCCCAGATATCAACATTATTGAATTTGTACTAAGCTATTTGGTAGATTGGATGGAGATTCCTGGACTCCGGGCAGGAGGCACTCTTGTGGCTTGCCTACCCGGCAGACCACTCGACTGCCCCCTCAGTTGTTGATAACCCTTGAGGCTCAAGAGTGGCCCAGCCACTGACAAACTTTCACCATTATGAACTACGCTTGACCTTCAGTCATTATGTTTCTAAAGACTGGGACCTATTCTCAATTGCAAATTGGACCCATAGAATGTAAGTAAAATGAAACTAGTACTGGTTGAACTATTTATCTCATGATGGTTCACAGTTCACTAATGAATATTTGTCATTTTAACTTGTTTTTCATTGCTTGTCGGTTCTGTAAAAGAAGCAGTACATATTTTCCACAACTACATAAAGTTGACAGATAAGCAAGCCCATCACTAAATTATTGAAATGATTTCTCAGAGATAAAGTTGAAATGTGAGAATAAATTTTACATTTGGGCATTATATGATCACAAAGATTAGAATAGTGCAAAATGGGATGATCGAATCTTTGAAACATGTTCTATAATTCACAGACTTTTACAAACATGATATATAGTGTCTCAAAATAGGCTGCAGGATTTAGTAGTATGAATTGTTGATATATCAATCAGAGAGAAGCAGTGGATGAAGATTCTTGCTCTTTTCCAACAAAGACTTCTGGTCCCAACTTGCAATTCTTAAACGTGAGAAAGAACCCACCCGTCCCTTTCTGTGTTAGGTAATGGTAACCTGGAGGGGATGAGTCAGAGTTCAGAAAACGATTTTTCTAATAAGAGATAATAGTATCAAAATTGTCAATGATGATAGAAGTAGTTGAGCCTGCATGGCAGCTGATTCATTGTCTATACAAACTGTGCCATTTCCTATGTGGGAAACAGGGAAAGTCTCCAATTTATGGCAAGATTAATCCACTGTCCCCAGGAATCTAATATTGATCTTGACACATTACCGACTTTGTTCCCCATTACTAATTTAGTGAGCAAGCCACATACTTCTTCCACACAAAAAAAAAAAGATCCAAGTAGAAAGAAAAACTGAGTTTAGGACCACAACCAGAAGGAGAAACTACTACAAACCAATTTATATCGAGTCCAAAATTCCATTTCGTAAGCTATAATTATTTTCGGACTACTACTATTCAACTTCTAATCATTTCAACTTAGTAATTACATTTTTTATGGGTACACAGAAGTTAAAGAGTAATTCTTTGTTGAGACAAATGAGTATAAAACAATTTCATGAAGTAATTTTCGAAAAAAATACAAAACTAGCAACAGAATCTTCACTGTTCCCCTGCTGCCCTGCAATTTAATAATTTTAGTCGCTCAACAGAACATTGTCACTGGCCTGGACAAAGATGGCCAAATAATATTTTGTAAGAATATCATTTTGAAATGAAACAACAAAGAAAAAGTTACTTAAATTTATAGGATAAAACCTCTCTATATTGATTTTGAATTCAACATTCATTTTGAACTAATAAATCTGTCTTCTTTTAAAAAATCATTTATAAAAATTTCAAAATGTTTCTTTTTACTCTTTTTGTAACAGTAAATACAGATAGATTAGACTTCCGTCAAATTCATGAAGCTTAAATAAAAATACCCAACAAACACTGTCCGAAATTACAGAACAGAAAAAAAATTATGAACTTTGAATGCTAAAAATAAAAAGTTAAAAAAGAAAGAAAAAGAATAAGATTAAAAAATTGAAGTGGGTGAACTCATATTCTATGGGTGTAAAAAGAGTCTGTCATGCATACAAGCATTCAGAACGAGGAATTATTTTCTAATCATCGCAACACCCACTTCATCTTTCAATCAAACAACAAAAAAATTAACAGTGGCTCAGACACGCACAAATTCTGTCATCAAATTAACATCTAATTGCTTTGGTCCGTGTAAAAAAACATCAAATCAGGATCGAGAAATGTAACTAGTCATCATTGCCTCTTACATCCCAAAACATAAAACACAAAATTGAAGTAAGAAAGAAGATGACACTAAAGAGAGGCGGAGAATAAGAAATGCTCTATTGCTTCATTGGTGTAAAACCCTAGGGTTTATATAAACAAAGAGAGGAGGACTACTGAAATGACATGGCTATCCTCTAGTTTCTGGGCTGTTCGCTCTTTAAGGGCTTGGGTTATTGTTTGGGCCTTGATTTCCAAA
>WYDK02000001.1:7181675-7191871 GCA_009867345.2 Toxicodendron radicans
TTGTATAACAAACCACCAAACTACTCTCACTTACGAGTTTTTGGGTGTCTATGTTATGCAACAAATCTTCACCCATCACATAAGTTTGACTCTCGAGCTCGAAAATGTGTTTTTGTCGGATATCCTGTAGGCCAAAAAGCTTATCGATTATATGATCTTAACACTCATCAATTTTTCTCAAGTCGTGATGTCATCTTTCATGAGTCTATTTTCCCTCTTCTTGCTACAGAAAAATCTTCAGATTCTATTCTTTCTCAACCTAATATATCTGATTACACACCTGATCCAACTCCACTTGACACTCCAATTGTTTCTCCAACATCTGAAACTCTTAGCCCATTACTCAATTCTTCATCGTCACCCACTTCTCCAGCGTCTTCTTCTATGTCTCCTTCTGCCCCCCCTCTTCGCAGAAGTGAACGTGTCAGACAGCCATCCAGTCTTCTTCGTGACTTTCATTGTGGACAGGTTAGTACACTGCCATCAGTTGCAACTGCAAACCAGCCATCTTCAACTAAGTCAGGTACTCGATATCCTTTAAGTCATTATATTTCCTACAATTCTTTGTCTTCCACTCATAAACACTTTGTTAATACCATTTCAAGTGTCCTTGAACCAACCTCTTATGCTCAAGCTGTCTTAGACAAAAATTGGCAAGACGCTATGCACAAGGAACTTGATGCTCTATCTACTCAAAAGACATGGTCTTTGGTTCCATTGCCTGCTGGTCATCGCCCTATTGGTAGCAAATGGGTTTATCGTATCAAATACAATTCCAATGGCACGATCGAACGTTACAAAGCTCGATTAGTTGCCAAAGGTTTTTCTCAACAGGAAGGTTTGGATTACACTGAAACTTTTGCCCCTGTAGCCAAATTGACCACTGTTCGATGCTTACTTGCTGTTGCGGCCGCAAGAAATTGGCCACTATATCAAATGGATGTGACCAATGCTTTTCTCCATGGCGATTTAGATGAAGAAGTGTACATGCTACCACCGCCAGGACTTTGTCGACAGGGGGAGAACCTAGTATGTCGACTCCATAAATCTCTTTACGGGCTTAAACAAGCTCCTCGAAATTGGTTTGCAAAATTTTCTCATGCTATTAAGAAGGCCGGATTTATTCAATCTCATTCAGATTATTCGTTGTTTGTAAAGACCAATGGCTCATCTACAACTATGGTGCTTATTTATGTAGATGATATGGTGATAACTGGAAATGATTCAGCTGCTATACATAGCCTAAAACAATTTCTTCATCAGCAATTTTGTATCAAAGATCTTGGTCTTCTTAAGTATTTTCTTGGGTTGGAAGTTGCAAGGTCCAAAGCAGGTATTGTGATCTCTCAACGAAAATATACTTTAGAAATTATTGATGATGTTGGATATTTGGGTGCTCAGCCATCAAACTTTCCCATGGAAATGAATTTAAAACTCACAAATCATCAAGGTGATCTGCTACATGACCCAGCTCACTATCGGAGGTTAGTTGGTCGACTAATCTATCTCACAATCACGAGACCAGACATATGTTACTCGGTTAATATCCTAAGTCAGTTTATGCATGCTCCTAGGAAGCCTCACTTGGATGCTGCTCTGCGTGTTATCAAATACTTGAAGGGTAGTCCTAGATTGGGTTTATTATTTTCATCAAGCAACTCTCTTACTTTGAAAGCTTATTGTGATGCTAATTGGGCAAATTGTCCTATGACAAGAAGATCAACAACAGGTTACTGTGTGTTTTTAGGAGACTCATTGATCTCTTGGAAAGCAAAGAAGCAGAAAACAACTTCAAGATCATCGTCAGAAGCTGAGTATAGGTCTATGGCAGCAGCAACTTGTGAACTAACTTGGCTCAGATTTCTATTTAATGATATGAAGGTTCCTGTTGGACCAGCATTGTTATTATGTGATAATCAAGCCGCTCTCCATATAGCAGCAAACCCGGTTTATCATGAGCGCACAAAGCATATAGAACTTGACTGCCACGTTGTAAGGGAAAAGATTCAAAATGGACAGATCATCACCAAGTTTGTTCCATCTCATTTGCAGCTAGCTGATGTCTTTACTAAAGCCCTTGGAGGAAATGTGTTTAAGAAGCTAATAACCAAGTTGAACATGTTGGATATACATGCTCCAACTTGAGGGGGAGTGTTAAGATTATGATCAGCCAATTTCTGTTTCTAAGAGATATTTCCTATTCTTAGGTGATTTGTAATCCTTCTTAATTTAGCAATTCTTTCATTCACTTTCCATTGATGTAGGATTTGTGAATATCTCTGTCTTGTAATTCACTATATATGTGGTGGCTCTGTATAAAATTAGAGAACTGAAATATACAGATGATATTTTTTTCATAACTTATTGTTATGTTGGATTTTGGTCGTCGGAATTGATCGAAATCTAATTTGGAAAGGACAATTGTGGTATAGGATCACAAAGATGTTGCAATAGATCGACAATTAATCGGAATATAAACTTTGGATGGGAAAGTGATATTTTAAAACCTTTTGAGTGGAAAAGTGTCGATAAGGCAAACCTTAGGTAGAAAAAAGTTCTGCAACATTATTTTGTATATAAATTTTTATAATATTTGTTTGTAAGCCTATCATTATTTATGATGAATATAGTAGCTAAAACATTAGCTGAAGCGAGGCATCAATGAACTTTTTGGTAAATGATAGATTTTTCTTTCTCTGTTTCTTTTTTTAAAAGAAAAAAAAAGTAAATACTTTTCTTTACTAAAGTTACTGATTTGATTTGATATGCTGGCACTTACTCAAAGCACAGCTGGCCTCCGGGGGAAACCTCCAGCTTTATGTGAAATAAAATCGTAATTAACTTTTAATTAGATTATGTTAATGTGAACAAATATCCCTTTTACAAAAGTTTAAAATCTCCGAATAAGGGAGATACGTGTTGCAGATTGTTATCTATTTAGTTAATTAATGTTCAACTCATTTAGAATAAAAAATTAATTTAGGGATATTATATTTTGTAAAAGTAATATATAAATAATTATAGTTTGAAAATTGAAACTATTAAGCCATGAGACATGGTGTGAAACTGTTAAGAAATGAGAGTTAATATCAAGACAACAATAGAACCCATGCCAATTTATTATTTTTAATAGATGATTTATTGAGTTAAATAATTACTTCTGCATAAGAAAGTTATTTGATATACAAAATTGATCCTCACTCTTACTTTCTTTACAAAAGATTCAAATAAAACTTTAGCAGCTTTAATTTTGTACTAAAAAAAGCATGTAATTTTGATATATATAAATATATATATATTTTTTGGTAAATTTAATATTAATACTAATTTTGGAGAGAACTATTATGTGTTTAATTTGAGTCAGTAAATAATTAACTTGCTTATAAAATTATTAATTGAAACTATTAATCTACAGCTAACGTATAAAACGTGGCAATTAAAAATTTCTAAAAGATAATCCAATTTCTTTATTCTCACTGCAAGGTTAAGAGTTAGACTAAACTCTAAGCAATTCCAAAGTGCTTTATTGGCATACACTTCGCTGGTAACGCATTTTTACTAGAAGACAACGCACGTCATGAACAACTTTATCCCCAATCCGCCGCCGTATTCAACCTTACTTATACATATAATCCATAAAAATACAATCCGAAACTTTCACCGAATGCTGATTATAAAATTGAAACCTGCCCAAATTCAATCTCAAATTGCGTTAGGGATAATGATAACCAACCTAACTCTAATTGAAAATGTGATTTTATTCATAATGGGTGGAGAATTGAATGTAGTACTAGTGCTAGTGCAATATATTATATGGATTTAAAGTACATTTAAAGCAATCATGTTCTTTGCCACATTTTCTTTGATTAATGTAAACATTTCAAGTATAATATTTCATCAATTATTCTTAATTTCCCCATGTTAATCGTGCTATAATTATATAGGGTAAATTACGTTTTTATTATTTTTATACAAAATAAATTATAAACACAAATTTAAATCTTAGAGGTTAAAATATGATTCATATATTTAATTTTTAAAGAGTAAAACCTATTGCCAATAAGCGATGTTTTGATTATCCAACAAGTTTATCTCACGTACTTTTGAGACTTAATTTATTATTTAGAGATTTAAATAACTTATAAATTCATAAAGTAATTGAACCAATTATATTATATTCTTAATGAAGAGAATATTGTAACGATTAATCTTGTCATTATGTACATATCTAAATTAAAATATAACACAATCATGGAAGGATCCAACTTCTTTCGGAGTAGGGTAGGGACCCCTTAGATAATGAGGTTCAAAACAAAATATTTATTTATTTATAATTCCTTAAATATAATAAAATCGATCTTGTTCATGCAACGAGAGAGCTCGAAACATTCACGCCCTCATGCATTTATAAAGAATGATTTGTCTGTTTAAATTAATTGGCAAAGCATGATTTATCATGAATTAATTGACGATTGAAGATGAGCCACTTGGCTTCATAGGCATTCGATATATTTTTGAAAGCTTTATAATAAACTTATCAGAGAAGATAAATATTTGTAAAGTAAGTTCATATGGTGTGAAATGAACCTGGAGCATGCCTTTTATAATGGTTATTTGATTTGAGATGGGTTCCAATCAATACCTACCACCAGCCACTGCAAGTCTGCTAGCAGCCAAAGTTAATTGTACTAATAACCTTTAAAGTTTTAAAGTAAACTTATTTTGAAATCTTTCAATTTAATTAGCCCCTATGTATATGAAGCTCTTAGGGTTAATCTACAAATAAGCCTACAGGCTAGCTATACGCGGCGTACATATGTATGATCTCTAATGAACAACCAGTATCAATTGTTGCAAATACGAAAAACCTTTTTTCTTAATTTTCCTTATCGAATGTGATTAAAATTCTAAATTCTTAATTACAGTCTTAAATTAGACTTCCTCTCTCTATTATGTGTAGTATATTTCAAACAGTAATGTGTAATTAATGAATCTATATGTTCTATATATAGTGTAATATCTCATTCTCTTATTAATTCTCCTTGCTCCTGGAAAGGATTCTTCATCTATATCAATAACTCGAATATTTCACTTTTGATATATAAATTCATATGTTAGCAGTCGTATTCTACTCTTGGGAGTAATGAATGGTCAATTTGATAACTATATAAAAGGCTGAACTATAGAGTATCATTCTCTCATTAGTTATTCAATAAAATTACTTTCAATCTATTTTCGTATTCTTGTGGAATAAGGGTTTGACAACCATTTTATAATTTGGAGTGAAGACTGCAGACTCGTCATTATCTCATTGTTTTTCAATAAAATTTCAATATATTTTCCTTAAAACTACGCAAGAGTCAGTGTTTATTTTATAAGTACTACTATATGTATAAAGAAGTCTTACAAAATTTTTTATAGAAAGTGATGTGATAGAAAATGAATAAAAAAATGAATATAATGAGTTTGACCATTTGTATTATCTCTTCTATTCATTTTTTATCATATCACTTTATATAAAAATATTTGTAAAATTTCTTTGTATATCTAGTATTACTATTGTTCTTTTATACCCATTTAATTCTTTGTGTTTCCATGTTGTCATGAACATCCAAGTTTTCAATGTAAGTTATGGTTTGATCAATTGAATTATATGCTTAAAAACCTGAGTACTTAATTAAGTAATGGAGTATTGATCATACTTTCCAAAATTTAAACATGTGATTATTACGGTGAAATGTTATATTAGTCACATGCAAGGATTAGTCAAGTTACAAATTGTATATTACTTATGAATGTTATACATATAGCTACTGATGAATGTATTGGAAAGAATGCATGAATTGAGGAATCAAAATAGAACTCGATCCTCAAATATTACATTTCCTTCATTATACCGATTTCTTCTTTATTGTAAATATTTTATTTCCAATATGTTACATTCTTTTCTTGGATAAATTCACAACAATTGCACATGGAAATAAATAAGAAAGAAAATACAAACTTCTTCTTTTCTTCACTTCTTGTATTTGAGCTTTCTCTGGTAAATTCCGCCTTCTTTAGCTCAAATCCTCTTTACAGAATGAGATATATTACCAAATGAATGATGATCGTTATATATATATATATATCTACGAGAGAAGATGAGTAGCAAATTGTATTAAAATAATATGCGGGGAATATCCATTGCCTTCCTAGTTGCACATTAGCATAGGTCACCAAAACACAGCACAAAAGCTTTAGAATTAAAAATGGCACAGCCTATAATTATTGATTATTAAATCAAAACTTTCATTGTAGGGTAGTAAAAATGGGGGTGACGAATGCCTCTTTTTCAATTTTACATATAGTAAAAATGGGGTGACGAATGCCTCCTTTTCAATTTTATTATGTTATAATCATAGATATGCTAATTGGATTTCGTTCTTAATCACATATTGTGGCCGCCCTTTTCTCTCCTTTTTAAGGATGAGATCACTAATCAATTTATTATTATACACTTAAACTTGCTTAATTGATTGATTATAAAAAAATAAATAAAAGGAGAGAGAGCTGTACTTGGTTGGTTGATTGATTAGAAAGAAAGTAAGCAAGATTAATTCGCTGCTTGTGACAGACTCCTAACCATGACTTTCTTGTTATTTTATTACGATTTTGCCCTTGCATGACAACTACTGTCAACTAATTATTGGTTTTTAAATAATGGAAACAGAAGTGGAATTGTACGCCAATAACCTTAATTAATTAAATTAACCTGTCTTTATAGTTTATACGATCCCAGACGACACATTATCCTTCAAATAATGGTTTATGTAATCTGATATTTATTTATGAATGAAGGGTATTTCAGACATTGCAAGTCCTCCAAAGCCAATGGAGTTTAATTATTATATTATTATATCCCTCATCATTAAATTTAAACACGGCATTAATTTGATATTTTGAAATTTTGGCAGCATTTCCCTGTAATTTTTAGTGGCTTGCAGACTGCATTTTATATAGACGAAAGTGGAGCTAAAACTAACCACATCTTTTAATGCTAACAACAAAAACAAAACAACAAAACTAATGCTTTCAAAAACAAAACGCTGACTAATTTTTTACACAATAATAATAATAATAATAATAACAAAAGCCCCGGTTTACCAAAAATGACCGAAAACCCCATCTTTACTTTTAATAGCTAATTTTACTTACATAAACGAGAGAAATTAAGACGACTCTTTGTTCTTGTTTTAGATTTTAGTGGAACCTTTATTATAGTTAAATTTATGTGATTAATGATGGGGTTTGTTCACTCGTGACATTACTGCATGGCCATGCAGACGTAAACTGTTGGAGTCGCCGGAACACCAACAATTCCTGTATTTCCGACAGTTTACGTCGGAGCATGCTATGCTCAGACCGGAGCCGATCATTGTCCGTTCTTACATGTTGACAATGATACAAAACAAACTGCAACCGGTGAGTTAGTTCCCGGTTCTCCATCCTAAGGCGGTTCACCTGGTTCCTTAGGTTTTCTAAATGCTTCTGTTTACGCATGCGTGACCTCCTGGCTGACTCCCGGTTCGATATCATGCGTCTTTGCTTCCGCTCGTCGATAAGAGACGCCGGAGGGTTTGGTTCATCGGAACCTGAGTTTGAGTTGGTCTGTTTCCGGTTCGTTTCCTCGGAACTGGAACTTGAAACCAAAGGTTTTGGGGGAGATGACTGGGTTACGGCTGAAAATAGGTCATTGTCCCACGGGGTGAACCCATTTTCAAAGGCCGGAAAGTGATTTCCGATCACCGGCTCCGATGGGAACATCGCTGGAATAGCAGACAACATGGCTCAAAAAGGGAAAAGAGGAAGGAAGGAGGGAGAAAGGGAAGAAATGCAGCGTGGGGGGCTCATATTTATGGAGGAAATGATGAGCCCACGTGACGTGTGTAGAATACGGCTTTAAGTGTATTTTGATTAAAAACCGTAAGCGTAATTATACGGCGTATGCGTACATTTTTTAACTTTTGAGTCAGGTGGCACTATGGTGGGGTTGAAGTGTTGAGTTACTTTTTAAAGCGACATTGCGGATGACATAATCAAGTGGGTCCCTATCCTAGCTTACTCATGAAGAAACAAAATAGATGGACCTACAATGGACATGTGTCGTTGGATGATAAGGTAGGGTTGTGGGAGCCAATAGTTTGGAGAGTTGGTGATGTAGAGAAAAGGTGTGAAGCTCGGCTCCGGTTCAGTGTGGTGATGGGCATATATCAAGCCGGTGTGTGTTCAATATTGATTGAATATTATAAAGTGAGGTTGAATTTTCTTTTTGTTTTTTGGTTAGCAAATGAAAGTGATGGAGAATGCGATGTTTTATATCATGGTCATGGCGCGCATGCTACATGCCATTGCCCACTCCATCAATAATTGTTACAACTCTTCCAATTCCATATTTATATACATTTTGTTCATAATCAACTGTCAAGAGTCTCACGACCACAAGCAAAGCATCTTATGATATTAAACTTGGATTTTGAACGTTTGATGATTTCGAATATCTAATTTAATTATGTTATGACTATTAATATAATGTACTATCAAAATCTGCTCACTTGGGGATTTTTATTTTATTTTATTAACGGTGTAAGTTGAGTTCAGTTAGATGTTGCCACCAAAATATAATGAAAGATGTTTAGCTATAGTTATATAATACATAAGACATTTTAAATTATTATTTGTAATTAATTAATTAATTACTATCCAACTTGGTCTTGAAGGAAGGGAGTTGTAATTCTTTAAAGACATTGATCATTAAGAGAATCTATAGACTACTAGAATCACTGTTAGAAATTGGAAAAAGCAAATAAATGGTCAGCACGAGGCCGGCCGACACTTAAAGGTGTTGCCCTAATAGCAAAAATATGGGCAAAAGGATACTTGTGTTTTTCTCTTTATTTAATTTATTATATATTATATCAAATTAAGAAAATTTCTTGCATACTTATCCATGCAAGCACGTTAAAAACCCATTAAATATTTGAATGAATTAATTAATTAGTTCAGAGAATATTCTTGTGTTTGTAATTGTAGCTAGCAAAGCTGCAACGGCTATTTAACTCCCATAATTCTGTATACAAAAGCATTGGATTAGATTTCAATTGAGCTGGCTAAAAGCTATATATGCATCCCCCACTCTTGTTCGTTACAAAAATTTAAAGATCGAGTAGGCTCCATGTGAAAGATGCCCACTTTATAAAGATGTCTTTGTCTATTCTTTAAGAGGACACATTAAAGAAAGCTACTAATAAGCCATTTAAGCTTCGGTGGAAAAAATGAGAAATCTCTGAAATTTATAAAACTGGGTATTTTGTTGCAGAGTGGGTTGCTTGCGATGAATATATATAGTAAAGATGAACATGGGAGGCAATTGATCCATGTTGAAGAAAGAGATTAAAAGTGAACAGGTCCAATTATATATAATATATAGTTTCAAAGGGTAACTTTTGCTTTTGCTTAGCCTTAAAATTGATGGACAAGAACAATCCAATTAATTCTTCGCCATATTTATCATCACAAGATATTGGATAAGTATATATTCCCAGGACTTTATACACATATGATCGGATTGGTTTTTTTTGTAGTCAATGATGCCAAACCCACTTTCATCAACACCACATTTTAGTTAATGCTTTGAAATTGTGAAGCAGTTCTTTTGAAACATGATTTTATCTACCAATCTCTTCTCGACATTTTGTTCATCTTATTAATTGTTATGTTATTTTCTACAATATAATAAAGTTATAGCATGACCTTTATGCTTGAATAGGGTTCGAAAAGATGAAATAAATTAAAACTAAATGGATCATGACTTGATAAATGAAAACTAATATATAAATAAGATCAGATGAACAATAAGGTCAAAAAGTTAATGTCGAAGTACATTAATATCCTTAATTAAGATTAGATTTTGTCACCATAATCATTATTGAGTAATATTATATATACAACATTTTTCATCTAATTAATAATGTGTGGCAAAAGATGATTTGGTGAAAGTTTATTTTTAATTTAAAATCAATCAATCATTTTTTGTCACATAATACTACATGAGAAATGTTGTATGAGACTATTGTATGTATAATTATTATATTTGATCATGATATAAAGTAGGTCTCTTAATGTTCTAATTTTCATGATTTAAGTGATCTGACTTT
>WYDK02000001.1:7282523-7296451 GCA_009867345.2 Toxicodendron radicans
AAACATTATCTGCTTACTAGTTCCACTATGTCATAGAGTGCATTGGTAGGTCAACCTAGCAGCGCTCCTGTAGAGACTAGGAAACACACCCAGGATGATGATTCTTCTTAAAAAACACTGTTAAGTGGCCTTTGATCCATAGCTTCCTGTCATGGTTGTTCTTCCATTGAAACAGTCCCTGCCAGACCTGCACAAAAAAACTGGAAACAACTTGAGTAGTTGTGGCAGTAAAAGGTAGCTGCCATTCTCCCTCAGAGATTTTTAAGGTCAGTTTAGCTATCCCTTCCAGCCACAAAATAAGAATCCAGTAGTCCCTCCTTTTGGCACCAACAAAGGTACCCCTATAAGTCCAGCTCTCCTTATAGTCCTTGAAAGGTGTTCTTTGATTAACGAACTCTTTGGGCAGATCAAACTCCCTCACCAGCTGCATTTTGTTTTTAAGAATAATGCTGGTATCAACATACAATTCTGCACTTGTTGTACTAGCAATCCAGACCACAACATCAACAGAAGCTATACAATTACCAACAGTCAAGTCAGCATAATTAAAAATTCTCTCTATATTGATAAAGAGGGGAGAGAAAAGAATATTTCTACAGTCACACAACCACACCATCCTGGCAACAGACCAGTTATAAAAAAATCCTAATTTTATTGCTATCTGAAAGAATAGACATCTATGGCCAAGTACAGTTATACTGACCTATTTATTTGGCTGGATTAAAGGTTCATTGCCTATGTATCTTCCTCCTCTTTTTTCTTTTTTCCTATTTTCCACCTCCTAAAGAAAAAAATCTAAAATATCATATATTCATTTCACTGAACATGGACTAAGATATTTTTTTTCCTCCCGCATTTATCTGTTGATTTATATTTGGTTAGCCATTTATGATCCACATCCACCATACTGTGATCAAAAGAAGCTCCATTTATGTTTAAGATTTCAGACATTTTTGGTCACTAATTAGTCAGGCCCTACACCCTTATGTGTTAATTGTTTAGTAAACAATTATTTACTTTCTGTCAAGCCTATTTGTTGAATCAACTCTTCAGACTTTTATTAAAGATCAAATTTTGAATTCTGGTAATTAATGCTAATGTTATTCACAAAAAATCAGGTGGCTAAGGAGAGTGCTGATGTAATTATTCTGGATGACAATTTCTCTACAATTGCAACAGTGGCCAAATGGGGACGTTCAGTTTACATAAACATTCAAAAATTTGTGCAGTTCCAGCTGACGGTTAACGTTGTTGCACTAGTTGTTAATTTTTCTTCTGCTTGCTTGACAGGTGAGAAAGCACATAAATATTGCATATTTTCAGCTTGAATTTAAATATTCCAACTTTTTGTTCTGCGTAAGAAACCGCTTCTCATTCCTGCTTATGTTTTTGTGTTGAGCCATGCTTCAGGGAGGGCTCCCCTCACAGCTGTTCAACTATTGTGGGTCAACATGATCATGGATACACTGGGAGCACTTGCACTTGCAACAGAACCTCCAACTGATGAGTTAATGAAGCGTTTACCAGTTGGGAGGAGAGGAAATTTTATCAGTAATGTCATGTGGAGGAATATCTTAGGGCAGTCAATTTATCAGTTCACTGTGATATGGTTGCTTCAGGCATATGGAAAAGCAATATTTTCTCTTGATGGCCCAGATTCTAATATAGTCTTGAACACACTTATATTCAACGCATTTGTCTTTTGCCAGGTAACTTTCTCTGAAAGATTTCTTTAGCACTCTTTGCATATTGTCTCCAAGTTGGCCTGATTTATGTTAACTGGTAATTGATGATAAGACAAGTTTTAGTAAGTCTGTAAATTATGTTACACTTGTTCTAGGTTTCGGAAAATCAGCCACTTATTTGTTTTCAGATTTTTCCATGAATTTTTTTTTTACAAGGTTTGCTGATTTGGTCAGTCCAAATAATCTAATATATAGTCCAGTTCTATCCACTTTAGGCTTCCAACGCAGCTTACATGCCTATTGACTAATCTTCTTCATATGTATAAAATGCTGCTGGTTTGGTTATTGACTTGCATAGTATTTACAAAATTTTCCGGAAAGAAAAAGGGGAAAAGAAGTTATCACTTCTTGGATACAAAGTATCACCTGCAGTTGAATTTATACTCCTTTAGGTCATCCAGTTCTCTGGTTTTCAGTAGCTGATGTTCTCTGTAATTACATGATAATCTAGATGGATTGGAAGCTTTAAGATTCTTTCACAAACACTTCCATAAAAATATAGTTTATTTTTTACTTTCTCATAATTTGAATTGTTATTTCTGCTTTTTGGCTTAAACATGTCAGAATTCATATCACATATATACTATATATTCAATCAATTCTAAAATTTCAATGAGAAGATTTGAATTTCAAGTTAGTGATGTTTCCTCTTCTACCTCATGAAAACTTCTAGCTCATATAGAATTCCCTGGTTTCATGCTGCAGGTCTTCAATGAGATAAGCTCGCGTGAGATGGAGGAAATTAATGTTTTCAAAGGCATACTGGATAACTATGTTTTTGTGGCCGTCCTCGGCATCACTGTTGTCTTCCAAATCATAATTGTTGAGTTCCTAGGCACTTTTGCCAATACAACACCTCTCACGTTCTCACAGTGGTTTGTCTGCCTATTCATCGGATTCTTAGGCATGCCGATTGCAGCTGCCTTAAAGAAGATCCCTGTGTAAACCTCAAATCACAGTAAGAGGCCTATGTTTCATACCCTATCAAAGAAAATCCCTCTTCTCAAAAATGGCAGATTAATTGTGTAGTAGTTTACTAGTAGAGTTTCTTCTGATTTCATGTCTATAATTTGGTCAAGTGCATGTAAATCTGGAACATCATAAATTGTTAGTGGGATCTCATTTTTTTCATTATTATTTTATTTGCTTAGCACTGAACTGAACCTATTATCTCACTGACAAGATGAAGATGCTTCTAATATCTTTTCAGCATCTTCTAGTTCAAGTTTATAGCAAATGAATTATCTCCCTGATTAAATGTAACTATTTCCTTTTAGTGGTGATTTTCCCCCTTCTTAAGTTTCTCGTAATTCTGTCATTTTAAAGTATTGAGTAATGCTTTTTATAACTAGTCCGTTACATTCAACAAGTGGACTTTGCATATCTTGGTAGCTAGAACACTTTTCAGGATCAACTTCCAACATCAAGACCAACAACTGGAGAATTTATAGTGTATTATATATACATACAATGATACAAACGCACAGGGACTTTTTATTTACAGTTAAGATATAAATTCCTCATTTAATTATTAATAGTCAAATGTGACAAAATGCTTCATCTATTAAGATTCCATCTCTTCTTCCGTCATAGAAAACCTTCCAGTTTCATAAACATGATACATCCAAATAGGTTCAAGCAACGCCTTGGCACTATTTAGTTTCTGCTTTTCATCTTCATCACATTGTTTTTCAATTTCTTTCTCAATCAGAGGATAAATATCAGCCAGAGAAACCAACATCATGTAAAGCCCACTCCACTCCCTGTCATCAAGTCCTACTAACCTCACACATACAAAGTGTAGAAGTCCCAATACCAACCCAAAGTCCTTCCTTTCCAACCCAACTACACAGCCAGACAAGAGAGTAACCCCAATTGCATCCAATATCAATATGCTTTGATTTCCTTTCAGTAATGAAACTATCAGTTCCATAAGTTTCTTCAGTTCAGGAAATTCCTCTGGTTCTGAAACTCCGGTGTCATCTTCTTCTAAACTATCTGTACTCATTTCATTCACCCCAATCTTTGCTAAAATCAAGATCCATGACGGGAAATGGAGTTTGATATGATCAGATACAGTAAAGCACATTCCTTCTGCTCCACTCTGATTAAATATGCACCAAGATCCTAATGCCAAAATCAGATCAGGCAACCAAGGCTTTGCTGCTACAAAAAGACGTGCAGCATAACCAGAACCCATGTGCAATTCAATTGAGCTAATAAGATCAAACAGGTCATTCACAAGATCAAAAACTTCTGCAGTAGGTCTTGAAGCTTCACTGCTATTTCTAAGGACTAGATTGATTAATTTGGCTGCATAGCTGAAGGAGATCTTCAGACACTGAATAATTTCTCTTACATCCTCATCCTTAATCTGCAACGTATCTTTAGATTGTTGCCCTAAAGCAGAGATAATATATTGTACAAAAGCTGATGTAAACTTTAAGCACCTTCCTTGGACGTCAGAAACAAAACCCGTTGCAGTGGAATCAACAATGAACTTGAGTACTGCAGTAAGAATCTTCACGTTATTCAAGGATATCCTTTGGCTGGTGCAGACAGATCCTGCATAAGGTCAAAAATTATAGTTTTCAGTTCTCAGAATCGCAAATGTTGGAGAAACAGGAACTAAGGGACATTTTGACTCAATGTTATTAGCAGAAGATAGAAGATCTGATTTTACTAAAGCAGGTGTTTAAAACTTATTATTTCGCTTCCGTGAACATTGTACAACGGTTGGGAAAACTGAAACGGTAATAAGTTAAATGGATGACAAACACCAACGTTCCCAATGTACTCTAACCACAAACCTCTTCAGAATTGACAAAAGCTACCTCCTAGCTTTTACCTTTTCGACTGAGTAGTGAAAAGTTGGACTCCTTTCAAGCAAATTTACACCATTTTTTTGGAAGAAAAAGCTAATGATCTTTCCTAGATCATCAACCGAATCATGGACTTATATGAACACTCTTGGCTAGCAATCTGGTGGGGAAACCAAAGCTTATTCTCTAGTCAAAATAAAAGATATTCCAAACCATACAAGCCCATGTACATGACAGAGATGCAAGCAATTTAGAGTATCATTACATAGTTGTTTTAGTGTTGTCGAAACTAAAACACTACTTATCTGCTCCATCCACAGCTTGCTTGTTAATTCTCTACATATAAGTGATCCCAGTGCTTAAAGTAGTTTGGACCACAGACGCTTTTTTGAAGAAAGTGACAGTATACCACTCAGGATGAGATGACATTTAAAAAAAATATATAGATGGTATATACAAAGTCAATCAAGTCTAAATCAATATCAAGCAATGTTAGCTGAAAATCCACCTTTAGCTATCATAGGAAGAAGTATAATAAATAAAAGATGTTTTCTTTTTGTATCAAGCCACAGTTAACTTAGGTGTCTAAAGCACTTCTCAGTAGATAACATAAGGTACCTTGAGAACTAAGATTTAGGCATGCATTTGGTGATCTGAGAATATTTGCCGTCACCATAATTACTTACCATCAATGTCCATTTGAGTTTCTTCTCTGACCTTTCGTGTACGACTTTGAGCCACCTTGCTTTTGTCATGATTAGAGTTTGAAGATAATTTGCCACAGTTTCCAGAATCTCCTGCTCCAAACAATTTGTCTGTACAGTTAAGCAGGTGATCCATTGCCTGGTCCAGCATTGTCTGCAAAAAGAGAAGGATGTCAAAGTCAGGCATCCTCCAGTGAGAGTTTTCCCCTAAAGCCAAGCTAAAAGCTGTAATTGTAATGATAATACTGACAAATAAATGTTTGCAGTTTCAAAGCACAGCTTATTACAAAGATAAAACCTATGATCCAGTATTTGATTTCATAACAATGTGGTTGTGGCAGATGTAAAATGGAAAGGTCTCCCTCCAGTTTAAAATCTCGATTTTGACTTAAACTCAAACTGCATTTATCACTATGACTTGGTTAACAAGAGACTGGAGGACCAGATTGTAGGGCCAATGATAACTAGAAATCCTAGTTTCACTCAGGAGAGAATATTACAGATATCATATAAAATAATAAACCAGCCTATACAAGCTTCAAGCAAGACTAGCATAAGACCTACATGAGCTACCAGTAACTTTGCCAGAGTTGAGCTAATCACCAGCCTTCCAGGAGAGTCATGCAGTGTTAATGCTGGTTAGACTTCTTTGGACCTCCAAGTGCAAAATTCTTAGCATATATACAGTGTTAATGCCCTTCGGCATTTTTGAAAACCAACTAAAATTAGGTCTAGATACTATTTAAAACATTTTTTTTAAAGTGATCTAAAGACAAAAATTTACTCAATTCAATACCCAATTTGTATTTGCAAAAAAAAAATGTAACTATTTAAAATGAAGCAAGGGTTACACTGATTCTAGCAAGTTTTGATGCACTACTTCTGAAAATCAGCATTATTTTCTCTTATGGAAACACACCAGAGAAATGAAAAAATAACAAAAGAATCCAAGTAAATGATAAACAGGCACGCAATTCCAATAAGAACAAGTCTTTAAGAAGTAATGCGAAAAAAGTGCCACATTAGAACCACCAGTGGTTGGAGCAAAATGTCAAATGCAATAAGTATAGGTATTGGGGGCTTGTACCATAAAGAGTATGGAATTAAAAAAAAAAACAGCAAGAAGAATACCACTTACCTCTGAAATTGATCTTGAAGATTCAGTTCTATTATTCTTCTTGGAACCAGAATCATTCGTACTACTCATGCCAGTATTTTGAAGAGCCAGTTGCAGAGCAACAGCAGTATAAGCCAAAACAGGATATGCATCCATATATTCACAATATATGCTCTGCACAATACTAACCTCAGAAATGACCTTTAAAGCAAGAAATGACTGTTCTAAACTTTGAGACCCTAAAATGGCTTTCCTGGAGTCCTCAGAAGTGAGCAAGTCTTTTATTTGCCAGGCTATTCCAGCAGCAGTTGAATAATCCTCCTCAAAACTGGATGATCTTTTCCCGCTAACATATTTCCACTTGGCAGACATTTTGACTGAGGATTTATATTTCTTTCTTTTTGCAGAGGAAACACTGTGTTTGGGTATCTCAGTGTCAAACTTAACATGGCAACGATAGGCTACTTTTTGCAAAAGTGTTGTTAGAGCTTCAAATACATCATCAAAGGCATCAAAACACAGCAATAGCTTGTGAGCAGACCTCACTTCGGCTTGCCTTTCCTCATCTTCAAATAATCCCCTACAATTACTGACTAGGCCCATGCAATCTTTAAGAAGCCCAGCTACATTATCGGGACGAAGGGTGGAAGCAATGTCAAATACAGAAGATTGAGCACGCCTGGTAGGTGCAGCTGCAAACAAGCTCTTCATGGTATTACCGGCAAAAAAAACTTTAAGGTCATCCTTGTAACATGGCTCAGTTGATATGCTATTACAAAGGTGGGCAACAGCAACAAGCAAACCCTCTACTTGATTCGCACCCAGCTTATCTTGGGACAACACCAAATTGATGAATACTCTGACAAGTTCGACAAGAGACTTAAGAGGCGCCCCTTCTGACACAGCAAATTCACAGAATCTTGCACCAGCTACAGAAGACCTTTTCAAAAGTGTCAAACAACGAGTGCATGCCTCTTCAATATTCATTCTTGAGGGAAAGTATGACGGCATTAGCAGTCTTGTTATTTTCTGAGCAACCTGAGATTGGTCATTCACAAGTGTAGATAGCAAGATATCTAAGTTAACCACCTGCAGATAATACAAAGAAAATATCAAGCAACTGTCCTACAAAAAGGCATCAGAAATGGCAAAAAGTTTTAAGAGTAACCCAAACCTTGTTAAACTGGAAATTCCGAATATCACAGAGCAGAAGGAGCAGATCCGCCATAGCAAGTCGCACAGAAAGAACATTATCTTGCATCAAATGCCCCAATCTTGGTAGAAGTACTTTCAGAACTTCATGAGAGAGAGGGTTGCCAAGCAAATAAATGATGCCATTCAGTGTGGAAAGTCTAACTTCATTGCATATATCATGCGAAACATCACCTAAAATTTTTGTAATTATTTTTGTAATGCTTGATGAAGGAATAATTTCCCAAAACAAATGCAGTATGCGACAACAGCCTTCCACTGCAACAACTCTTACATCTGGACTATCATCCATAAGCAACTTTTCCAATATATAGAACTGCTTATCAAGCAATGTATCTTTAACCTCTTTTGTGGCATCAGGATCTTCAAGAGGGAACAAGTCCAACAGTAAATGCAATGCATTTTGACGAACATTTGAATTTGCAACCTGTCAAATAACCCAGCAGCATGCACTTGTCATATGCATCCAGAACAGCTGAATAATAAATTGGCATATCTAAATAATCATGACAATCTTTTCTTTTTAAGACGTCTGTTAAAAAAATAGGTTTGCAAGCAAATAGGGACACATCAAAAGTGCCAATCTGTACCGGTCACTTGTATGAACACATATATGACAATTAACCCTCAGCAGCTGTAATTAATGTATAACAATTATGCTGATATGCAGTACTTTGTCAACCAACTTTTGTTTCCCCTCATCATTTCACAATTGTGATTCTTCAACAAAGAAAATTTTGATTGCAGTTAATAAGGTTTTTAATGTTATGAATTCACACACACATTGAATAGTTATGTCTTCATGATAACTGTTAATTGATAAGTGACTCTAACAGACTTTTCAGAAACAAATGCCGTAGTGGTGACTGTTGATAGTCCAAATGAAACATGATCAAGAGCATACTTGGAGACTTGCAAACCAAGGTGTGCTCAGAGTAAACCTGAGTAGCCAAGCCTTCCAACAATTATAGAAGTACTGCCCCAGATATACTCAAAAGAAAACCTAATTGCTAGCCCATCCAAAAGTCAAATTTTAGAACCAGAAAAGCAAAAAATGCTCAATAATTCAAAGATGATCATGACTGCAAATATATAACGAGACTAATACTACACAAAAACTTCAAACCTGAAGCGACCGAAATATTACAGGCTCAGCTAACTTGAAAAGCATCTTTTCAACACCATGAGTAGTCCTCTGATTAATAAACCCTCCCAAAACCCTCCTAATGGAAGCTGCAAACTCCCGAGAACTTGCATGTATAGCCCCCTCAACCAAACCCTGCAAAAATCCATCTTCAATCTCCTCCCTAAAACTCTCATCAACCCCTTTCCAAGCCCTGAACAGCACATCTCCATAAGCCTCCAACATTGACTTTCTCCCAAATGGTATCTGTGACTTTATCATTGCCAATGCTTCTTTAAAAACTTGCCTACTCAATCCAAATATAAACGCTAGAAACTTCCTCCCGTCCTCAGTCTTCAAATACAAAGGCGAAATCACGCAACGAATTAACAATAATTTCAAATCTTCAATGCTCTCATCATCAAAATCAAACAAACTAAACGCGTCACGAAGACTATAAACTCTATGCACATCAACTTTCTTTTTCAAAGTCAGTGACCGTGAAACTAAAAACGGTAGAAACTGAGTAATCAGCAATTCTTTCCCAACCAAATCATCCTTCCACCAGGTCTCGCACAAACTCGCAATCTCCAAAGATAAAACCAAATCCAACTCGAAAAGAATCAAATTATCATGCAATAACTGTGCAGCTGGCAATAAATCTGAAGAAGAGAACACGTGTTTTGGATGTTTTAAGCACAACGCTACGATGTGCGCGTAAATCTGAAGGTTCTCGAGCATTTTCTGTTTCTTGTCTGACGTATTATTGTCAGTACCGTTGACATTGTCTTGTAGACCAGTAGATTTTGTTGTTCTTGAAGATCTACGGAGCCGCTTTGTGGGAGGGGATTTGACGGGATCGAGGTCTGTTTGGTTCTGTAACCACTGAATTGCGTGAGACATCGAATTGTAAAGGGATTGGGGGAGAGAGTTGGTAAAATTTGGGGAGGTTGTTGAATGAATTAGGGTTTTAAATTTCTGTTTGGATGATTTCAGGGTTTGTTTTGTGGCCGAGTTTAGGAATTCTTCGGCTGAGGATTGTAGTGATGAACGAAGTCGCTTCTCCATGGAATTAGTGAAGTGTTTCCGGTGATTTTCGAAAGTGTTTTCTTTTCTGTTCTGAACTGAGTTTTGAGAGGTTTGGGAGAGAGGAGGGAGAATGAACGGTCACATTTTTCAATTTTGAGGAGAGTAAACTTACGGCCTGTCATGGAATGAGATATGACAGTCTAAGTAAAATGGGTCAAAGATGTTTGACTTTTGAGATTCATTGGCTGTGATTGGTTTGTCTTAGTGAGGTGAAAACTTAGTACATGTAGCTTTGAATAGTGTAAAATTTCGAATGGGTTAGTGGCGCCGAGCTGAATTCTGTAAAAGATCTTTGTATTGTGGGGCAGAAGACGAGCCCAAGTTGAGTTGCCATGTCTGGGCCGGGTTTAGTGGACCTATTTCTTGGATATCACCGAGAGTTGTGACCCACAATCGATAGGAACACCATTGACCTACTCAATTCTATTAATTACATAAAATCTTGCTCCAAGATGCTTATAATGGAATTAAAAGACAAGATTTTATGTATAACTGTAGGTAGGTATTGGAACAATTTAATAACAAACCTGATAAAGAGTATAGCTATGGCCTATAGGTAGTAATGAATTTTGACAGTTGCATAGAAGATATGAAGTGGCAAATCAACCTGGGGTGGACTTATTTCCTTTAATAAGAAGAACATATTATGTCAACCTTGGTTTAAGGTAATGTTTGTTTGCCTAGCAAAATAAAAATTTACTTTTGGGCCTTCTCTACAGTACTCTAGAGATCCAAACAACTGAAATTGTTTGCTGTGATGAATCATATAATTGGGCATCTGAAATTCAATCAAGTTTTAGCCCAATTTTACGGATTGGTCATTATCACCATCACTGTTTTCCCAATCAAAATCAAACTTATTTGCATAGACATACTTTCACCTGCCCATTTTTCCTGCAAACACAATTTTTTTTTTCGAATGTGGTATTTAAAATTAACATCACATTTGAATATAATCTAGAAGTGAAAATGAAATAATCCTTTAAATCCTTGCAGCTTAATCATCAAAATCAGAGCTGGAACGATAAGGTTTTGATTTGTGAACAGCAACAACATTATTGCAGTCCTACTGTTAAAAACACCCTGTTTTCTTTTCATTCCAAGCACCATTTCCTTTTCATTGTTCATTATAAACATAAGAACAATTAATCTTAACTGGGAGATTGTCATAAATGAGTGAGGAGGACCAATGGAAGTATGAAACACACTTTGATAAGACTGGTAAAAAAGAAAATGGAGCATGGCTCCATACAAATGCCAGGGTCCAAGGTAGTTAACTGTAGCCGAAATATAATGTTGTATTATGCCAGACTGGATAACCTAAGAACCCCATGAAGGCATGTGGAAGGGTGGAGCCTTCTGACACCATTTGCCTATGTATTTCAGTCCCCTACACCTCCACTCCACCTCAATACAAACCTCTCAGAATTTCATTATGTTACCTTGGGGCCTACTCCATCAATGGAAAAGCAAGCAAATATCTTCACCATTCTTTTGCGTTTATGAAAACAGTGGCTAGGGTTCATTATAGGTACCTGATTTGACAAAGATTTCCCTTTATTTGATGACAATGTTTACTAATGGTTTATTTTAGATTATGTTGGAAACTGCTAGGAACAACAGGGGAAAATACCTAGCTATCTGGTCTTATCTTTTAGGAACAAATTTCATTTCACATGAAGCTGTTACTTAGTATAATCAGTCTCTTAGATTCGGTTAGTAGACTATCTAATCAACCATTTTAACACAATTTGAGTTGATTTTCAACTTGCATTATAATCAGTTTGAGTAGAAAAACCCTTGATTCACAAAAGGATCTTTTGGGGCATTATGGCCCCATAAACAGTGCAATGAGAACAGTGAAAAGGGAGCTTCATACTAATCAAAAGGAGCCTCCTATATTCCAGGCATATCTAATCACATTCACCTTTACATACTTTTTCAATGGCCCAAATGCAACGCAGATGTATCAAATCAAACAAAAACAATTTTTCATTCCTAGCTTTCACCCTTTTGAAAGACATAGGAAGCATCCCAAGCCCCCATCAAAATGTAGGGTTACAAGTGATGTAGACAATAGGTAAATATTCTGCCACAACGAAAAAAGCGGGAAAAAGAAAGACAACAAACTGAAAGAAAAGTGGGTAAGATAGTAGTAGCTTTCATCAAAGCAAAACACTATAAAGAATTCCTATTGACAAACTGTTTTTAATGGCCTTCTAGCACTCTTGGCCGCTCTTCTTCCTTAATGGTTTCTGAACCTCCTTACTTCTTACTGTAGGCTAAAGCTACCCCTTTTTATTTATTTACTTTCCCTTTTCTTCATCTTCGGGTTGTCACTAGCTGAAAACTTTAGTTTTAGTATTGGAAAATGAAATCCCAGTCATCCACTCCAAATCATATACCATATGACAGATAACACTCATTAGACCTATAATCAAATCTAATAGCAGGAATCAATTTCCAATGAGAAAGAGATCCTATAGTCCAAATCAATAAACCAAAATATCAAATTCCACTAACTATGGCCGACAATTTTTCTTGGATGAGGAATTCTGCGCTTGATCAGTGTATGTAAGTCTTCTTTTTGTGCCAGTGAATGAAGAAACCTCAAAAATACCAATCGTGCTCGGTGATGACAAATCCCGGCTTGGTGTTTTTAACTTTCCCATCTCTAACTCATGCATTATATTGTAGCAAGTATGTATATGCTCCTGTGAAAGTGGAATAAATTAGAAAACATTCACTATCAAAACTTTGATAAATTCTCTAATAATCTGGCTATAATAATACAATAAATTGATTCATTGAGATAGGAAAGCTCACAATTTCCAGAGAAACACATGAAGAGACAACATTCATCTTGAGCTCCATCGCTTGTCTTGTCATATGAGCATCAGATGCAGCTAAAACTGCAGCAGCAGCGATCATGGATGGTCGATGATCCATCAAATTAATCTCTGTGCCAAAAGATTCAAACTTGATAAATAAACAGACAATAAATTCTCAAAATCTGCATTAGTTATTAATAATATAATTACCTCTTGTTATAGTGACGATAAGTTCAACAGCCTTGCAGATTAATTCTTTTGGTCTATCTTTACCACAAAATTTGCTAACGAAGTAACCAAGGAATTTGAAAGGAGTAATTGAACCCATTTTCCACTCCAATGTGCCCAATACTAGTAGCTCCATCCTCTGAATCACCTTGTTCTCAAAATCAAAATCTTCCACAAAAAATTCTGATAAGGATGGCACTTTACATTCCTCCATTTTTGCAGCCAGAGATAGACATGCCACAGATAATAATCGTATAGCCCATAGTTTCCCTTCCTAATCAAAATCAATAAGCATAAAAAAATAAATCATCATAACATAAAAAAACTACTTTTTTAAACCATTAAAAAAACTAACAGATGCGTACATCAATGGATCGTTTTGAAAGAAACCGATCAAAGTAAGCCACAGAAAGATAAGCTGTGTGGAACTGGAACCCAAACCTTGCTCTTCTCTGTAAAAACCACAAACCAATTACAAAAATAGAGGAAAACCAGAATAAATGAGAAAAAACAAAAGAGAGCTTTGAAGAGCGAACAAACATTAAACATCCATTGAATGGCATCCAACCGAGCACTTTTAAACCAAGCTTGGTCCTTGGATGGGGCATCATCAGAAAAGAGACCATTTTTGGATCTAAAAATGGTCTCTTTTTTAACCAACTGTTTTATAAACTCTTCATCATCATTTTCCAAACCAAAACCTGAGTTATAGAGATCAATCATATCAAAATGTTGTGTTTGTTGAGTGATACAGGGTTCTCCATCTTCAAAACACAGAAGAGAAGAAGCAGAAGAAGAAAGATCAGAATCGGCCATAGTTGAAATGAGAATCAAAGAGCAAAAGAAGACATGGGGGGTATTTGTAGGATTGAAAAGAGAGAGGACATGTGGAGGGAGTGAAATAAGCTGAGTGAAGGAGTGGGTTACTTAGTGTTGAAAGCAGCGGTTTTAGTGCCGCCAAAACAACCGTATAAGATAGCGGTTATAAGCTGTAAACATCAAGGTTTATACTAATGAACCCCAAAAATTTCTCCATATGTTGGGAGATTCTCCATAT
>WYDK02000001.1:7344837-7367549 GCA_009867345.2 Toxicodendron radicans
TTCAACCTTAAAAGCTTTCATTTGAATTCCCACTTTTTCTTCAAATTCCATGTGAAAAGACTATTTTACCCTTGTTGCAGTTTTAGTCTATTTTCACACTATTTCTTTTAAGAGCTTTTCATATGAGTTACTCTAAGTGTATGGGAATGTAAAATGCATAGTTTTTCGTACCTTGGCTCGGGTATTACAGGTTGGGGTTGAGGACCAGCGCTCTCAGCCATTTCGAATTGCTGGCATTGCAATCTCCGATTTTGCAAATATCGTTGGAGATCAATTGTAGCCATATTACTCAACCTTGGGCTAAGTCTAGGAACAATAGCTTGAGGCTCCTTACGAGAATAGCGAACTCGTGAATTTACTTCCTCTTGATAAGGAACATAAGTATGCTGATGATATTCAGCTCATGAAAGTTGCATACCACCTTGTCCCCTTCCCACACTATTGCCACGGGGATTATTGTGACACGGGATATTACCCCCAAGCTAGTTGGATTGTCGATTTTTGGGCCTGCTCGCATGATTAGATTGGCGCCTTCCATGTGCAGACTAATTTTGAGTGTTCTGATTCCCAGATAGCGTCCGTGCATGATTGTTTCCTATGCGAGGCCGTTTGGGAACTAGAGCTTGCACAACACCCATTTGATCGGGGATCAAAGGTTCCAGTTGTGGATCGATTATATCCAAACATTGAGTAATCGTTTGAAGAGTACTATCGAGTCTGTCGATGCATCACAAAAGCATTGGATCCACTTGAGAAACGGTGGATACATCGAAGATCGGATTAGTGAGGTATTACCCCCATCAATTTCACTGCCTCCTGTAGCGCCTGTTGGTTGAAAAACAAGATTTTTATTTTGCAGTTCGTTTTGAGCCTTTTGAACTGTGGAAACTTCAAATTGAATTTTACAAACTGAAAATAATGTGGTGATCACAAAGGAATGACTTCAGCCCTCCTTCTAGCGTCAAACTGTTGATGCCTGATTTTTCACCAACGAACAAAGACACATGTAGGTCGTTGCGAACTCACACGTGTTAGGTTAACTGGTTAGGGGGATTGATTTCTTTAGCAGTTTGTTAAAGCAAGTAAAAATAAATGAACACAATCAGTTTTTATAATGGTTCAGAGGCTAGATAGCAACTCTTACATCCACTGTTTGTATATTGAGTATGAGGTTACAAGTTATGATCGTTAATGGTCTGATGAGTGAACTCAGTAATTCTAGAGAGAAAAGTACTATTTGAGTGTTCTTGTGAATATTTTCATAGAGAGAAGATCTTTGAATATTTTGTCACTAGCATATCAAATACAGATTAGTTTACTTTTGCTGCTCCCTTGTATTGCATTGAAATCACTTATTTATTTCTCATTTCTAATGTCTTGTTTTGTTTTTTTCTTGTGATGAATGCATTTTCCCTGTTACAGAGTTAAACAATTTATTGGCCCTTTTTTATGGGATAATCTTAGATATCGAGGGATTCCTTGCTTCATTGTTTTTCACCTGTGATTTGCCGGTCTTTACTACATTTTGATCCCTAATTTGAAAATCATTCACATTGTAACTCCTTGGAGCCATAGCTTATGGCACAAATTCAATAATAAAAAGTGTGGATAATGCAAAGAGGAAGATGCGAAGTAGTTTAAAAATCAAAATTGAATTTTGAAATTCTTGGAAAGCAATTAAAAAATAAGTTTATTCCTACTGTCTTTCCATTTAGCTTTACAATAAGTTTTACTTCATCTTTTATTCGGGGTTCTTACATGGTGTGCCACTTAGGACATGGATACATCAAACCCTGAAGTTTTTGTCAATGGAGGACTGACAGTAATTCAGGTTATACAATCTGAGGTGTAACGGGAAAATCCACAGATGATCACCAGCTAGTTGTGAAAGGCTGCCAACCAACGTTTCCTCCGACAAATTTTGTCGAGGTTATTGGCATTGCTGATAGCTGAAATGTGGACCAACTTTGGGAACACATTTGGTATGATTTTCTGCTATTTTATCATCTTTCTGGTTTGAAATTTGTCAATCCTATTGTTTTCTTTTACGATGGCATGATCAGTTAGATAATGGTTGCAGTAATTTTATAGAAATGCTCCTTGAAGAGTTTCTGTAAGAATATAACTTCTTCTTAGCAGCAGAAACAAACGTCAAATGCAATGGCCTTCTGCATCAAGGAATTTCTTGGAGCTTTAACAATGCCATTCAACTGATTTATAATGGGACTGTAATATATTTTTAAATTACTGTTAGAAAATAGGAGTACTTAATATAACAAAAAAATGTTTAGCATGAAGACACGTTTTGGTGCCATCTAAAGAGTATTTCAATGACATATGTAAATTCTATTGTTAAAAGTTTAAGTTACATCTATAGCTCATGTTTGGTAAATTGATGATAGCAAAACAAGTTGTGAGTAATACTAAATATACAAACTCATCCATATAAATTGATGTGATTATTGAATAATACTACGTTTACATAATTTTCATACGTCATTTATCTTACATCATTATGTGGTAAAAGATGATTGAATGAACGTTTATTTTCAATTTAAAATCAACTAATCATCTTTTGTCACATAATGATGTAAGAGAAATGATATAAACGTAGTATTATTGATAATTATTTTACATGTTTGACACATCTTCTACTTTAATTATTTAATATATCAATAATTTAAAATCACCCAATCACATTTAAACACATCAATTTGTAAGAATGAGTTTGTATCTATAATATTTTCAAGAATAATACTACACTTACAAACTTTTAATATAAACTGATGTATTAACCTTGCATGTTTACAATGTAATTTCTTTTAATTATTTTTAATTTAAAATCACTCAATCATCTTTTACCACATAAATTTGTATAAAAAGTTTGTGAATGTATCATTACTCTATTTTCAAACTTATCAAAGAAGATGTGGTGTAACCGTTGTAAAAGAAATTTATCCCAACATTTAAAATGAAAAACAACAATTATAAATATATAATTCAGCATTCATTTTATTTTATTTTATTCAATGATATGCTAAATTGATATTAAATTTAGCCATCTGTAATTTTGCTACATATCTTCTGCTTTGAATTGTGTTTTACTCTACTGTTTCAGGGTCATTTTGTCACTAATTAGTACATTTTATGTAAATTAATGACAAATAAATAAAGAATCAGAGAGGAAACAAGAACATTGCCAGGAAGACAACACAAATAAAAATTACTTAATACAAGGAATAATACCATTTCCTTTTTTACCCTTTCCTACCATGTTTCACCATCTTCCATTAGATTACATCAAAAAAAAAAAAAAAAAAAAAAAAAAACATTATAACTTATACAAGAAAACAAACAAAACTTAGAATCCTAAAAAGACAAGACTATAACTTATACAAGAAAGCAAACAAGATTTTGGAATCTTAAAAAGACAAGATATTTTACTCTTGGTCATATTCATATATCAGCTCTATTAGGCTTCTTGTATTTGCTAAACCTTTGCGACACCCCGGCATCAGATAAAGTATCCCATACCTGCAATAATAATCCACCAACATCAATCATTCATCATTCTTAATAAATTTCATCAACAACCAAACCAAATATTTAACTCACCTCCAAATTTCCTTTCGACCCTCCAATTGCTAGCAAAAATGGACTATCCTCTGAGAAGGAAACAGAAAAAATACCTCCCTAACAACATGTACCATATATAGTGTTACAACCCATCTCAAACTATGTGAAATTGTGAATGCTTCTCCACCAGATAACAAAACAACTTACTGCTTTAGGATTGCTGGATCCAACACATGAAGGTTGGTTGTTTGACAAATCCCAAAGTTTCACCTGCATCAAACCATAAAAAACACTTCAGAACTCGCAAAAGGCACATTGTGGACAGGGAATACAAAAATACTTGAAAGTTACCATTTTATCAGTAGATCCAGTCGCAAGAAGCTGTTGAAAATTACAAGGGCAAAATTGTTAAATGTAGTTAAGATTTTTTGCAGAAAACCTGGCAAAGGATTGAGGTAAGGATAAATATGTACATTCGGTGCTAATGGATTATAGGAGACGCTACAAACAGCCTTGTCATGTGCATGCAGAGTAAAACTTGGTTGTGACTCTGAAGCTGGATCTGATTTGGCTGTCCGGATATCAAAACCTTTCACTGTACCATCTTCAAGACTCACCTAAGAAGACATGAAACTATTGTTAACCAACTGGGAATGCCTAAAACCTAGCATATTCCAATCTAAATTTACAAACAAATTGAATTCCCATCTATTTTCATTGTTCTTCAGACTTTTGAAATTATCTGTAAGAAAGAGAAGAATGCACACACCACAAATGAATGCTCAGTGTGTGGATCCCACGCCAAGCTTTCTACATCAGCTGCAACTGACCACTTGAAACCAGAATGAGTAGATATCCTTGCATCCTTCTGCAATGCATAACAATAGAGAACACATAAAATATCTACAAAGAGAACCAAAAAATAACTTACAGGTCAAAATCTTGAAAACTTGGATTTCTTATCTCAAAAACGAGATTCTCTGCCAATGCCTTTAATATACATGATAGGTAAAGCAAGTAAATAAGTTCCTAACCATGACAACTGAACGATCAAAAGATCCACTAAGAAGAACTTGGGGAGCATAATGATTCCATGCAACCGCTTGAACCTGGAAGGATTAGTTAGAAAAGCTAAAACTCAGTCAATTTGAACAAGTGTCCAAAAGTTTGCCCACTCCATAAAAATTTATTAAGGTTACTATCAACAGTAATCTGAATTTGGTGCATCATCCATATTTATATTATTTCAAATCATTACGTATTTTGTACTGGTCTAGAAAAAAATGCATCCTCATTGTCAATTCTCTATGTTATGAATTCCACATAAATCAAGAACTTTTAGTCAAACAGTAAGAATAGCAACAAGGAGGGCATGCCCTCCCCCGCTTTGCACCTAAATCTTGTTTTACTCTCATAGCCAACACCATCTTTTATATCAAAAATCTGGATGATCCCTAATAAAAATAGGAGCCTTCTTTTAAATTTACATGTGTAATAAAATTCAAATTACTTATTGATAAAAAAAGGTTGGCTTCTTCATATATTTCTTAGAAAAATTGAGAAAAAATATACAGACAAAAATTCCTAGGTTAAAAAGAGAATTAAACTCATACACCATTTGAAAAAAGGAAAGAAACAAATAAGATTTCCATTTCGTCTTCCTACCAAAAACACAAAAATAACTTACTACTTTTCTCAGTTATCTACAATACAAGCTTCAAACAGGATCAAACAACTTCATTTTAAGAAACCAAACTTGTCAACAAGTTATTTGCAAGCATTTTAGGAGTCTTCAGTTTAAAGTTACTATATCATGTGGGCTAACACCACCTGGCCATGCCCCTAATTCCAAGCTTTTCCCATCAATCCCCAAGTACCCATAGTTCCTTCTTCAAAAGGAATATCTAACCAAATTGTGGGGCTGTAATTCTAAGAGTTTGTCTGGAATATGATCTCCAAAACAAAAAAATTCAAAGACTAAAAAGAAAAAGCCCAAGTTATGAGTTTCACATTAATATTTTTTTTAATATCCAAATATATAATAAAATAATATTCTAATGTTTACAACGCTGAAATTATGAAAAACAGAGAATCTTTTCCCCCTTTTTTTATAACTTTTACAAGTTTTTAGGATTGTATTTAAAAAGGATATTTGAAAACATTACCACAAAGCGCATTTCCCAAGATTCCCTCCTGTTTTATAAAACAAAGAATGGTATTTAAATTCTATATCAAACAGAACATAACACATCAAGCGTTTTCCAGTCTTAGAAGTCTTCTTTAATATCTAAATGGTAGAGGTTAAAACTGTAGTCACTTGCAACAAAAAACAGGGTTCAGGAATTGAGCCCTACCATTGTACAATGAGTAGATTTCGGCTTCAAAATCAGGGTAATAAGAATTGGTACCATACATGAGGATCATAGCATCTCCAAATGCTTATCCTCTCTTTTATACATATTGCTTTCAAATTTTACAAGGATATTCCAACATGTATACTTACTAGATCATTAGATAATTGTAAATTAAGAGTAAGGTGATATACCAAAACTATACCAACAAATTTGTTGGTGTAGTCCATCATACATATTTGAGTGAAAGATAAATACCAATGGTGTGAAGGTAAATACATGCCTTATCTGTATGATGCTCCAAGGTAAAATTACATTTTCCTTCAACCACATCCCAAATCTTAACGGTTTTGTCAGCACTTGCACTGGCTAGGATATTCCTGTTTTTTTATACCAAGTTAGAAAATAAAGGAAAAAATGAGAAGTAAAAGATAATAGAACATTACATGGAAGCAAATTACACTTGAATGATTTAACACACCTGAACTCTTTGTTCCAAGCAAGACCTAGAACTGAGTCAGTATGACTGCCTTCTTTGTATTCAATGGACGACTGAACACAACACAAATAGCAGGCATATGTTATAAAGTATTAGTCAAATTCATATCCTCATGAAAATTTGCAAATAAGATGATTAATATATCATAAAGAAGGATATACATAAAGTGAACAAACATCATAAACCTCAATTCCACATCGCACTCATGAAAGATGGCCAATATAAAAATGGAATCTCTTTAAAGGATGAATAATAAATACCACTTATAAAAAACCAAACAGACACAAGTAGACATATAGTCCCAAGCACAATCAAAGCCAAATTCAGTGCACGGTATTTTGGTGTTTGTCATTCAATATTATCCATAACGCTTACAAAACTTGTAACCATGCAATCCAGAATACTAACCACAGGAGCTACTAGAAATAAGAATACTTTTTTCTCCAAGCACCAATAACAAGATTTCAAGTTCAAAGTGGAATCCTCATCATAGTATACGCTAAGGAAATGATGATGATATTTCAAATTGAAGGTTTTAGAGAAAATTAAATTGGAAGCAAATAAGAAGCAAACCTTTTTGGCTCTCTGTTTCTTCTTCTTCTTCTTCTTCATCTTCTTCTCCTCGTTAATGCCACCTAGTATGAGACATGGTTGTACTTCTTCAATCTGAAAACAGCAAAAATAATAAGTTATTTTTTGCAAAATATCTACAAAAATTGTTTAATAAACTTATATCTAATGAGATAGTTATACACAATCAACATACAATGTCAAGGTCCCATATCTCGATGGAAGGTTCCATAGAGCCAACAGCCATAAAATTCCCTATCAGTGTAAAGAAAGTATTCAGTAGCAAATTCATTACAACACATGAAGAAACAAATATATTTTGGGCAAAAAAAAATGGCTAAGCAATGTACCAAGTTAAGCCACACAAATAATCCAACTTCACTAAAAAGAAAGATAAAATTAAAACTCTGTAAATATGTTGTTTTTCTCTCTTATTACATGCATTTTTATTACTTAGTATTCCTCTTATTCAGTAGTTACTTCCCAAACAAAAAAAGGGAAAGAAAGAGAAGAGGTTTTATTCACTATGATTTGGAAAGGAATAAAGATCCTTAGTTGATCTAATTTACCTAATCCTTTAGGCGTCTAATGCCACCTGGCAATTGTAAAATTATAAAGTAAAGACCTGGTTGCACTGTTTACATTTTTCAATTTACCATCTATCAATTAAACACATTGTTTCATTTTAAAAAATAGCAACAGTAGCTCCAAAATCTTAGCCTCCCTGCTGCCCATTCTCTTTCCTTCTTCACACATACATCTATTCTCCTTCCTTCTTGACATTGTTCTCCATTACTCCATTATCAATGAAATTATGTGTTTATTTGCATATTGTCACGTCCAGCCCAAACCCAAATCCAAATCCATATCAGGCTCAATATTCAATTTGAGACGCTTGACCCAGAATTACCCATAAGCATCAAGGAATATTTCATAAAATCATTCTAGAAGCTTCCAGAAGAATCCTCACCAAGAAGGCAACAAAATTAGGCTAGCATTCTATTCCTTATACACTTAATCTCAGCCATCCATGTAAATGGATATGTACGGATCTGGACCGTTAGATCTGCTTGTAAAATCCTATATAAAGGCTAGCTAGACATAGGTTTATTCGTTCCAAGCATTCCAAACATTGTATTCATTTGATATTAATACAATAGAGTTATATTGCACGAGCATATTTGAGTAAGTTTACAATGGAGTCCATTTGAGATGATTATGGGACAACAATCTCTTACATTGCACACAGTTGAAAAAATTTACAATGGTAAGAGTCCTGAAGCATTCAAAGTTGCTAAGACTTGGCATGAGCAAACCAATATTGTACAAGCATATATGAGTAAGGCAACCAAGAAGATGAAGAAATGGAAGGACAATAAACGCCGACATGTTGAGTTTTCTGTTGAGGACATGTATTTGTAAAGATTTTGGCCGGTCAACACAAATCCACATGCTCACTTCATAAGGGGTTGTTGCAGAAGTATGAGGGTCCATTTCCCATTGTCAAGAGGGTTGGAAATGTTGCTTATCAATTGGGACTACCTTCCAGACCTGATTTTCACCTAGTCTTCCATGTGAGTTGTTTGAAGCCTTATCATGCAGACATTGAAGACCCTGATAGAAATGAGCCCAAGCATGTGCCATTTGGCTCCACTTCCACTTACGACAAGACATCGAGGCTATTCTAGATACAAGGGTGGTGCGCAAGAGTCGTGAGTATCTTGTGAAGTGGAAGGGCTTAGCATATTGTGAAACTAGTTGGGAACCCGAACATGCACTGTGGCAATTTGAAGGTAAGGTTCGAGAGTTTCACGATGTGTCTTCGCAATGAGGGCATTGCAGAATTAGGTAGGGAAGAATGTCACGTCCGGCCCAAGCCCAAGCCCAAGCCCTTATGAGGCCCAATATTCAATTTGAGAGGCTTGACCCAGACTTGACCTAGAAGCATAAAGGAATATGCCAGAGAATCATTCTATAACTTCCAGAAAAATCCTCACCAAGAAGGCAATAGAATTAGGCTAGGATTCTATTACTTATACACTTAATCTTAGTCATCCATGTAAATGGATATGTACGGATCTAGGCCGTCAAATCTGCTTATAAAATCCTATATAAAGGCTAGCTAGACATAGGTTTATTCATTCCAAGCATTCCAAGCATTGTATTCATTTGATAGCAATACAATAGAGTTATATTTTCTCTCCATCTTGTTTTTTGTGCTCTTATTTCTCTTTTGAGTTGTTTGTGGGTGTTTTTAGGCTTACTTAGTGTTTGATCTTGTGTTTCTGCACTAAAGCCGCACGATCCAAATAAGGTCGTAAGTCGTGACAATATGCAACTAAACTATCATATATTCATTATTTTTCATCAACTTATGATTAATTGTTCAGAGTGCTTGTAATGAAAATTATTACTACTAATACTAAACCCATAAACAAATAAATAATAGATATAGTGTGAAACTTTTCAGCATAAACCATTTTTTTAAAACCAAATCACCTATATCTTTTCATAATAAAAATACAATGTTGCAATACATATTAATAAGGAGTAATATTATACATACGAACATTTTTAAACAACATTTCTCATACAACATGATGTGGCAAAAGATGATTGGGTCAAAGTTTATTTTAAATTTAAAATCAGTCAACCATATTTTGTCACACCAAGTTGTATGAGAAATGTTGTATATGTGGTATTATGCATTAATAATACAAGTTTCAAGTAGAATCTTAAATGAAGTAGATAATTAACAAACTAAGTGAATTTTAAACTTTACAATAAATTAGACAAACAAGTTTAAGAATGAAGTGTAACAGCTTACTAGGCCTATTCATCAATGTAGTTATACAAATTGAACACATAAAATACAAATTCCAGCCAAAAGAAGTGTATGGATGTCTAACCTTTTTCTCCTCCTTTAAGTGGGCAATCAAGCCAAGCCATGCAAAGAGGAAATGCCGGAATGATGATATGATGATGAACATACAAGTTTATGTCCCCATCGTTTGATTCCTCAAATACATAGACCTATTTGAAATTAAATCTTCCATCAATGCCCAGTGTTTATGTGTGTATAATCTAGTTGTGTGTGTTAGAAAGAAAGACAAAGAGTGAGAAATGAGACTGTACATATTACATGCCTCCAAATGACTGACATCATCCTCATTACGTGCACAAACTATAACTGAATCAGTTGCATTAATCACCATATCCTCAAGGTCTTCAGAGTCCTCGTCCTGAAAAGAAGTTGTAGCATTATAAGCCAAATAAGTAATGGCAAACAAACAAACCATAATTAAATATAGTTAACATACTCACATCTTTATCCTTCAGATATGGATCCATTTGATTACTTGGGTAGTAAAGGTCACCATGCTCCTTGCTAAATAGCTCAACTCCTAAGTTCAATCACAAACAAATAAATCACTAATGAAATATGATGTTTATAGCAAAGAACATGGTCATTATAAACTCTTCTATTATCTTTTAATTTTTGTTACCTAAGAATTTACGCAGGTTAGTAAACTTAAAAGTTGATTGTCGGTCTCAATTAGCATATCAAAATCCCATAAGATCCGTCCAACTTAACCAACACATCAATTACCACTCCTTTATTCTGTAACTGAAATAAAATCAAACAACTGAAAGAAACAATGAAAACCCAAAGCTTTTGCAGATAGAGATACCTTCATCCTCATCATCGTAGTGGTCCATGTCAAGTTCCTTCAAGCCATCAGCTATATCGTCCAATTTGGTTCCTGAATTCTTGCTTTTGGAAGCTTTGCCAAGTACATCTGCTACAGCTAAAGCTTGTGAGACTTCATCAGTCTGCTCGACGTCCTCAATATCCGTATCTTCATCCTCCTCTTCACTATGACCATGTTCACTACACAAACCAACATTATTAGGAAACAACAAAACTTCAATCCTCTTATCGCCACAATATAATTTTTTATTCCCTCAACCCAGAATTTATACTATTTCTGAAATGCTATCTACTGAGAAATTTTTATGTAGACAATATTAACTTACCCTTCTAAAGAAAATAAGGTTGAAACTCACAAATATCTCAATCAACATTGGGAAATTAATTGTTTTGGTTTCTAAAGCAATGAAATTTCATTCATTTGATTCAAAAAAGGTAACTTTAGATTTTAAGCCAAAAGGCTCATCAACTAAAATACAACATCATTTATAATTAATATCCTTGAGTATTATCCTACCATACCTCTTCTTTTCATTCATTGCTATTTGTGTCAAAAAAAAATTTCATAAATTTGACTATACATTAACTAAGGAATAAATGTATCACGTTGGACATACAACCATTTATTAAAAAAAATCCTTGCCACATACAAATATTATAAGAAAACGTATTACCAATCATAGTGATAGCCAAACACAAAGCAAAAAAATAAAGGAAAAACCACCTTTCCTCTTCTAAAGTACCACTTTTTATCATCTCCTCAATTTCTTCCTTTGAAGGAAGTTGAGCTTCATCAGGCACGGCCTTTGATGCCCCCTTCGGCACCCATGATACTGCCGCTATCATTCTTCACAATAATGTTTTATTTAAATCAATATCAAATATTATCAAAAATCCTGATTCTAGAGACGGGATTGCATAACTTCAAATTAAGAGCTAAATTTCAGGCTCATTAACGAATCTAAGAATTCATTTCATAATAATCAATACCTACCAAGAGTCAAGTCGGCGGTTGCGGTTGGCAAAAGCTAAACGGCGTCGTTGTCGTGGTGTTGGAAGTGAGTTGTTTTTAGAATTAGGTGTAAATTTTACTGATTTTTGAGTTAAATGAATAGGAAGAAGTTTTGATTGAAGTTGCAGGACAAGTTTATATAGGTGCTAAAACCCCAGATGAAGGGTTTACTTAACAATAATCAAGCGGTTCACAAAACTTCAGTGGGATAATATCATACACTAACATAAGGTTTCCGAAATTATCATTTGGATGTCAACTTTCTCTTTTTTTTTTTATTAAAATATCAACTTTCTAAAATTTTGAAAATTGTATCACTCATACGCCTTAGCCAAACCTTGCTTATGTTATCGTTATCGTTAGTGCTAGTGTTAGATGGATAAAATTATAATAAAGGGTGACTTACAATTCAATCTTACAAACTCTTTCACACAATCCCGAGTTTATCAACCCCTAGTTTTTTGTTAATGAATTTTGAATTTTGGAAAATTCATTAGCAAAAAACTAGAGGTTGTGAGAAAGAGTTTGAGGAATTAAGTTATAAGTGTAATATTGCCCATAAAATTTGTTACTTTGGCTGTGTTGGGATCAAATAGTGACTTTGATCTTATATGAAAATGTTTTGTAAACCTAACAAAAATGTAAGGGATTAGCAAAAGGGATATTGACATAAAGGGGTATTAGTGATTTATATTTCAAATTCTGTGAGACTATTTGATTAAAAAGCGCATTCTAGTGTAAATTTGGACACCTTAAGAATAGTTTATGATATTTTTTTCCAAAGAGTAATACTACATTTACACCGCATCCTTCACTATTCTCTTACATCACACTCACATTCAATTAAAATATTAAAAATAATATTTTAGTTGAATATGAGTGTAATATAAGAGAATAGTGTAGGAAAATGATGTAAAGATAATATTATTGTTTTCCAAATTAAGTAAATAAAATAGGAAATATTAATAAACCTACCTAACTATAAATATTTTCAAAAACCCCTTCAGATTTCGGAAATTATTCCTGACCCCCTACTGTTAGTCAAACTTAGTTGAATCTTTACAAACCCTCTAAAATCAATCAATTCCCTTTTTTACCCCGGTTTCATAATAATGATGTATTATGGATTGAATATTATTGGGTTAATTATGTTACCACCCTTGAGGTTTCAGAAATTGAAACTTAAACTCTGAGTTTGGGGTTATTATATCAAATTCATGTTCTGAAAAATAGTTAAATACTACCCTTCCATCAATTTCTGTTAAAACTTCCGTTATTACATTCTGTGAAAATAGCATTTTTACCATTTAACTTAGTCTTATCTTTTACAAAATTAAAAATTAAAACTATTTTTTTTTCTTGTCTTCTTCCTCTCTTCGCCTCTCTTTTTCAATTCAAAAGAACTAAAAAACTATTTTCTTTTCCTTTCCTTCTGTTATTTTTTTCTTCTTCCTCTCCCCTTATCTCTCTCTCTAATTTGAAACTGAATAAATCTGAAAAAAAAAAAAAAAAAAAACTAAATACTGAAAAACCAAAGTGTGGGCACAAATAGCAGCCTACGGCATTGCCCACAGTGCTGCTCACCTCCCTCTGCCTCCACCATCACTACGCCACCTCCACAAATTGCCCAGCTCTCTCTGCCTGCACAAAAAAATGGGTAATTAGTATTGAGAAGAAAAAATTGATTATAATGATAATGGCACATTTATTTCCATTGATGGTAGCTAGTGAAGATGGTTGAATTTGTAGAAGAGATTGGGCTTGGATTGTAATTGATAGTGGTTTACTTTTGTTCTATGTTAAAGTTACGAATAATATTACATATACAAATTTTTCATACAAACTCATCCATATAAACTTAATGTAAACTTACTATTGCTTGATGTGATAAGGAATATGCTAGCTTATGCAATGTTTTTGAAGGATTTGATTACTCGCTAACGCAAGCTTGAACCCAATAAAAAAGTAATAGTTCTTGAAAACGTAAGTGATGTGCTTCAAAGGAATCTGTCACACAAATTGAAAGATCCAGATAGTTTCATCATCAACTTTACTGTGGGTGATAAACGAGTAATGTTAGATTTGGGGGCAAGTATTAATCTCATGTCTTACTCCACTTATCTGCAATTAGGATTGTGGGAATTAAAGTCGACACCAATGTCTCTACAACTTTTTGACAATTATTTTAAATATCTAAGAGGTATTGTAGAGAATGTCTTGGTTAAAGTTAATAAACTAATAATTCATATTGATTTTGTAGTCTTAGATATGGAAAAGTCGGTAAGTGATTTGATCAAAGATGCACAGCAGAAAGATTAAATTTTTCTATCAATCACAAAAAAAAAAAAAAAAAAAAAAAAAAAAAAAAAAAACATGATCCATGTATTGATTAGTTTATTTAAACACGCAAAAACATTAAAATAAATCGAATGATTCGATTTCTTACTAACATAGACGGCTCATTCACTTTAATGATTTAATTCGCTCTCACTCCAAAGTAGGAATGCACTCACGTTGATCAATAGTTTATTTGCTAGAATAACTTTAATGGCTTCAAGAATTAAAAAAAATGAAATCTTTCTTCGCCAAAATTTGATGAACACGTGAAAGGGAGAAAAAGGGTGGTTAGGGTTTTACTTTTGTAAAAGTTCACTTATGTTTTAATTTTTAACTTGCACTTATATAGTTCAATTAATTAAAACCCTATTCTAATTAGGAATAGTCATCAACTTATCCCTTTATTAGAATAAGAATTAAACTCTTTGCCAAACAAGATATATTGGTATTTTAATTAATTATTATTATTTTAAAATCCACATATATTAATATATATTTAAAATATATTAATATTAAATAATAATAATTTATTTAAATATATGTGCATATATAGTTAAATATATAATCTCACCAATTTTAATTTCAATATTAAAATTGAATATAGGCAACAACCTCAGCAAATTTAATTGCATTGTGAGATTACCAAAATACCATTTCATCTTAAAAGACGAAAATACCCCTTTCACATATCGATTCTTAATTGTCTTCTATGTGTGTGACTCATAGGCTCCTTATCATATCGACAATGAGTAGTATCGCAATTAACACTCAATTGATCGTCTCACTACACACAAACCAAGATCAGCCTCTAGCAAGGCATCATAGCCACTCAATAGATTTGGATTCATCAAAATAGCTTCTTATCAACGACATGACTACCGTGCAATCCAATTCTTTCATCATCTCTTATCTCATCAAGACTTGAAGTACATTAATAGTGTCAACTTCAGATAAATTACCTTTATATGTTTGTATTCAATGACCAGACCAACGACAAAAAAAAATTGGATTTGAGCAACAACTCAATTCTATTGTGGCCACAAATTTACGGTCGTTGTCATTTATAAAATAGCTATGTGAGATAAATTCTCTTGTACCTAAGAGTGATGAATCCTCTGTCGATCCATCTTAGCCATAGTGTACTTCTCAATGTAGCCAATCACCACCGTATTGATAACCCTAAAGAGGACTACGTTAGGCTAGTGTCAAACTACACCAATATTTACACACGACACTCTGGTGATCTCAAGTCTAAAGATCACATGCACCACCATCCGTTAGAGGATATATTCCATATACAGTAAGGTTACCATCTATATGAAATACTCTGGTGGGTTAGTCTAGTGAACTTGCCAAATACAAGCACCCACGTGTTGTACCAAGTTGTCTCCAAACAACTTCGACATGCGAGATATGTCACTATCTTTCGATAGGGCCGTTCAACGCTATGATAGTCTTACCGTATTATTTGTGTCCTTTGTTTAGTATAAAACTGAGGTTATGGATGTTTCTAGAATGACTATCATATGTGATCGTAGAGTTCTCACAATGAAGATTTAAAACAGTTGATACCCTCGTTACGATTCTACCATTCTACTGGTATATATCAATTATATTAAATAGTATAATAACAATGATATAGTGAATTCCCTTTATTATTAATATTAACATGTTTTTACAAAGAGTCAATTATTACATTTGGATTGGCTTTAGGACAGTTACACTAACAATCTCCCACTTGCACTATAGCCAACCATTCATGTATTTAATATCAGATTATGCTAAGTGTATATCATGCTTCTGCTAGGATAGAGCCTTCGTTAGTGGGTCTGCTACATTGTCATTAGTAGGTACTCTGCATATCTACACATTGCCCTTCTGAACAATCTCCTTGATCAAATGGTAACGTTTGAGTATGTGTTTGGATGGCTGATGAGATTGTGGTTCCTTAGCCTGAGCAATAGTACCATTGTTGTCGCAGTATAGCTCTACCAGATCAACAATGTTTGGGACCACTTCAAGTTCAGTAATGAACTTCTTGATCCAAACCGCCTCTTTGGTCGCATAGGATAATGCAATGTACTCAGCTTTTGTTGTAAATTTGATATGGTGCTTTGTTTGGAGCTCTTCCAACTTACTGTAGCCTCATTGAGACAAAACACGTACCCTGACTGTGATCTAAAGTCATTTTTATCAGTCTAGAAACTAGCATCATTGTATCTAACAATAGGCTTTGTTCCTCTCCATAAACAAAGAATGCATCCTTGGTTCTCTTCAAGTACTTAAAGATATTCTTAACTAACGTCCAATGTTTTTCACTTGGATCCGATTTATATCTACTACAAATGTTCAATGCACATGAGACATCAATCCGAGTACATAACATGGTGTACATGATAGATCCAATAGTAGATGCATATGGAATTATACTCATCTTTTCTCTATTTTCTCTCTTTTCTTGTGTTTTGGGACACATATCCCTAGAGAGGTATACATCATGTGACATCGAAAGAAATATTTTCTTGGATTCTTCCATGCTGAATTTCTTCAGCACTTTGTCAATATACTTACTCTAACTTAGGCCCATTAGCCTTTCGATCTATCATGATATATCATTATACCGAGGATATATGCTGCTTCCCCTAAGTCCTTCATGGAGAAGCACTTGGATAACCAAGTCTTTACCAACTACAAGTTCGATATATCATTCCCAATGAGAAGTATGTCATCGACATTCAACACTAGGAATACCATTACGCTTGATAATCCTGGGATTATATTGTTTAATCTATGCTTTTTGGCTGGATTTTGATATTCTACTTAAGTTTGTGCCTGGATTACAACTTAATTTCACATATTTTATGTTGCAGGCCAAAATGTGTAGTTAGTGCTAACATTGAGCGGAATTGAGTTTCTAGACCAAGAATCAAGAGAATTTCGGTATTCGAGAAAGTTCTGATTCGGATTCGAAGCACTATGAAGCTTGTTCCTGTTGGAAATCACTTGAATTGAACAATTGAAGCAAATAATCAAGTTGAGGGCAGTTTCATAATTTCAGAAAAGTTCAGAAGTCTTCGTCGTGGCAAAGAAATCTCTGGTCAGACTTGAAGAACGTAATTTCGACACTTCACCGTGGAAAAGCGTTTTCTTTGCCGCGGCGAAACCTGGAAATTCACAGTTTATTAAAACTGTGTGTTTTAATGAAAGCAATGCTTTGAGGGTTTTAGGGTTCGACTATTTAAGAGAAACTTAGCCATTTTAGATGGGGATACACACTTACGAGGCAGAGGTCAACACTTTGGAGGAGGAGAATAGAAAATTGAAGATTGGAAGCCCTTGGGTTCTTCAATTAGGGAAGATTTACTCTATTTTCGTTAATCCATCATGTTGAACTTTGTTTCTACTGTTTTTATCTTGTATTACTTTAATTTTAGTATGAACTAACTCACTTTTGGGTTAAGGTTTTGATGGAACTCGGATTACAATGGATTACTCTATGAATAATTGTTATTTTAAAGTTTATTGCTTGGATTGTGTCTTTATTCTTGTTCTTAATGCAATTGGATGTGGAGTTTGTTGATTTATTTGAATGCTGGCATGATGAGACTGAGAAGTGAATCATGTGTTAGTATCTTTGAGCCATTATCATAGATTAATGAATGCTAGAGATAGGTTTGGAGATCTATGAAATTGGATGTTGAGTTTGTTTGATTCAATTGAATGTTGAGCATGATGAGACTGAGAAGTGAATCATGTGTTAGCCTTTTAGAGTAATTATCGTAGATTGAATGAACGCTAGAGATAGGTTCGAAGATCTATGAAATCATTTTAGCATTCCACTTAGCTTAATAGACTTGGGACTATTAATCTTCAATTTGTTGGGTGCGAAAGGTTAGTAGGAATAAGTAGGAGAATATAGCCTGAGAAGGTATATTCTACAGAGTAGGGCATCCGATTTATAATCCTTGCATGTGAACTTAATAGTGATAGAATTTATAGATTAATCCAAAGTATCCTAGTGAAGTCAAAACTCTAACCGTTTTGTCTTAATTGATTTTTCTCTGTTATTGATATTGTTTTTATTAGCTAGATTTTAATTTACGTTGTAAGTTTTGTCTTAATTTCATTTAAATAGCTCCCGCAAATCCAACCAACCTTTCGTCTGCTCCAACTTGTTAGAAATTAGTACTTGACACGCAATCCTCGTGGGAACGATACTCAACTCATCATTTTATTACTTGTTACAACTAGTGCACTTGCTACACATTGCATCTCGTGTTACGAAAAGAAGTGATCAACACTCCCACTGATCTTCTTGTATACACAAGATTCGTCCTCATTCTTGATGAATCCGAATTCTCTAATGGATTCATCAAAATGAATGTTCCAGTTTCTCGAAGCTTGCTTGAGTCCATAAATGGATCTCTGTGATAGGAGCTTGAAAATGCATTACTATTTGGTGGTTTATTAAGATTATTTATGGGAAAATTAGTTTAAATTGTGAAATTTAAGTTAATTAATTCATAAATATCTTTTATGAGATCACAGGTTGTTTCGAGTGTTTTCAGGTTGAAAATGATTGAAAAATAGATTCAATTAAAAAAAAAAATGATGTCGATAGAATTTGTGACAAGTAGGAATAGACGGTGCAAGGGTCAGAGTTGAAACGAGGAAGTTGTAATGTTTTGAAGATAGGACGTAAAACCTAGAATTTCGTCAAAATGGGCACCAACCAATGTTTTCATCATAACTGGAGCTGTAGTTGTTGGAATTGGAAGATTATTGTGGAGTTGGAAAGCTTATTCAGAGGGATACAAAGTTCATGTTTATAACTTTGCCAAATTCTAAAGATATCAGACTCGTGGGGCAGACAGAACGATCGTCGCAACAACGAAAACTGTCATTGGAGTGATAGAGAACGGGCCTGTTTGGATTGTGTAAAGCCTGGTCTGAATTTCATCTATTCTTGTGAATTAAAATTTGTCCTAGTCGACCCAAAAACTGTGGACTATAAATATAAGTTTTTAATTAATTTTTAGAGAGATTGGGAAGGAGAGGAGATTAGCAACTCGTTGGAGATTAGAATTCATTGAGTTTTCATTCGCCAATTAGAGAAGTTTTTCTTTTTTTATTTCTTGAACTCATGTTATTCAATACAATAGTTGTTTTCAATACTGTAATTATGAACTAAATTTCTTTTCTAGGGCTAAGATGTAGCCCAATTTATGAATATGCATTGAATTAATTGTTGTTTACTTTGATTAAGTATTGTTCCAAGTTTTATTATTATGTGTAATGCTTTCGATTCTTATGGATCTGAGAATTGAATGATTGAATGGGTTAGGTTGAGATCAAGAGATGAAACCTAATTAGTCTAAGGTAATAAAACCATAGATTGAGCGAATGCTAGAGATAGGTTACTGCAATCTGTGAGGTTCTGGTAAATTCCATAAAACTTAATGATCTCTTAGCTTCTAAATCCACTTTAGAGATATTTTGGGTAGTTGACTAAGAGTTAATCTAGTAATTGTTCAAGAGAAAATTATTGGAATTTTAAGGAATTTGGCTTTAGAATAAGCTTAATTAGGTTGGTAATAATGGTCAATGTATAAGATTAAATTGGTGTGAAATCATTGCCCTAGGTTCAGTCTTATTGATTTTCAATCAAAGTGTTAATAATAATTCTTCTGTTAATTGGTTTTAATTTTGTTTTAATTTTAGTACTTCTTTTTCAAGGATTTTGATTCATCAAATAGTAATTAGAGTAGTTTATTTCGGTACTTGATAACGTAATTCCCTTGGGAGTCGACACTCGACTCGAGCTTTATTACTGATAAGATTTCGTGCACTTGCGAAACATCTGTCACTCTGTAGCTTGCATACTTTCTCCGTTTGTCCATTAAGAATGAAACCATCAGGTTGTGTCATGTAGACATCTTCTACAAGGTTTCCATTACTGTTTTGACATCCATATGCCAAATCTTGTAATTGTGATATTCAACTATTGCAAGCATAATCCGAATGGACTTCAACATCGCAACCGGTGAAAAGGTTTCATTATAGTCAATGTCATGCTTCTGTTTAAAACCTTTAGCAACTAGCCGTGCTTTATATGTTTGCACATTACCATCCATGTCAGTCTTTTTCTTGAAGATTGTTGAGCCCTTATATGTTTTAATATGACAAACCTAATAAAACAATTGATTGAATTTCTAACTATGTGCAAAGGTATGACAAATGTCATAACCAAATCAAAATGCAAAATTTTTAGTTAGTACGACCGTGCAATTAGACCGCATGACCGTTCCAAGGTACTTACTCAATCCAAATGATCGTGCAGATTGGAACGACATCGTTCCAGGTGATCATGCATGTTTATGTCCAGTTGATCCATTATATCACTTCTGGCACAACCAAGACAACGCGACCATTCCAACCAAGTCAAAGTCATTCAAATCCAAAGAACTTAGAGCTCTTGAAAATGTTTAAGTTTGAAATTCAAATAGAAGATGTGGAACGACCATCTCGCACGACCGTGCGCAAGCCAAGATCGTTCCTCTAAAGAACATCATCGTTCTAGAAGTTGTGCGACTCTCTAGAATTTTCAAGGATTTTGATGAGCCAATAGGCACAACCGTTCCACATGGTGGAATGACCATGCATGACGATGGAATGATCATATCACGTGATGAACAACCATTCCAGAAACCCTAAGTTAAGCAAAAAGTTACCATTGTATGATGCACTACCACTCGCAATTATGGCACACCCATGCCACTAGGTCTGCAACTTTTCCTGATGAGCATTAAATGCATTAGCGACTCTTTTTTATTCAAGGGAGAGAAAGACAATAAATAGGGTGATTTATTGCAAAAAAACAAGAAAGAAGAATACATTCAAATCACTTTCAACTCAGAGAAAAACTCGTGTACAAAAATCAAAATCCTTACTCTCATTTATACCTATACTAAAAATCCTTACTCTCATTTGTACCCATACTGAAAATCCTTGAGAGGTAAACTTGTTCATATTTGTTTGTATCAACCTAGTTTGAAGAGGCACTCTTATTCAAACATTTTATCATCTTTGTGAATGCGAAATTCAAGTCAATTGGAAAATTTTGAGTCTAAAGGCGAAATCCTTGTCAAAACTATTGCATTAGCAAAATCTAATTCTAGTGGAGCTTCAAGGAGTTTGCCTTGAAGAAGTGGATGTAGGAGGCTTGTGAATAAAGCTCCAAATCACTATAAATCTCTGAGCATTCTCTCTTTTATTAACTCATTTATTGCGTTTGAATAACTATCACTTGCTCTTTATTATCTCTCTCACATTTATTGCACACCATTGTTCACATTTATTGTTTATACTTGTGTTATCTTGTTACTCACCATTGTGCACATAAATAGCTTACATTTGAGTTCATTTATTGCTTATTGGTTGTGTATTTGGTGAAAGTTTTAATTTCACAGTAATTTAGATTAACTCATATTCACCCGCCCTCTAGGAGAAATTGCCATATATAAAGCCTTACAATTGGTATCAGAGTTTGGGCTCTTGTGTAGAAAACCTAACGGTTTTAAGAGTATATCGATCTAGATATGGCAAGAACATCTACACCTCTCTTTGGTGAGGATCATTGCACTACTAGAACCCCATTGTTTTGTGGTACCAACTACACATAATAGAAAATTAGAATGAGACTCCTCATTAAATCTATAGATTACAACTTGTGGAAAATAGTAGAGCGATGAAACTTCATTCCTATGAACGCCTCAATGAACCATCCTAAAATAGAAGAAAAACATACAGCTGATGATGAAAAGAAATTAAGTCAAAATGATAAAGCTCTTAACATCTTGTTTTGTTTTCTTGATTCTACATAACTTGGAAGAGTTTCGATATGTGAAACGGCTAAAAAGATGCTTGAAAATCTTTTAAACAACTCATGAAGGAACAAGTCAAGTTAAAGAATCAAAGATATAGATGCTATTCCGAGATTATGAGCCATTCAAAATGAAAACCGAAAAAAACATCACCGACATGTACAAAAGATTCTCCAACTTGATAAATGATCTTAAACGCCTTGGAAAGAGTTTCAAACTCTTGAGCTTGTAAATAAAATCCTCCATTCATTGCCAGAAAGTTGGAAAATGAAGGTGACCGCGATTGAAGAATCTAAAAATCTCACCCAAATGAAAATGGACAAGCTTATTGGTAGCTTATTAACTTTTGAGATGAAGAGAATAAAGGATGCATGGCATGGAGAAACATGATTTTGAAATAAATTTGACATGGGTTTGTTTGAATCCTTGGGTTTTTAGATCTAGAAATTTAATTGCTTAAAAATGGAAAATCAAAGGTTATAAGATTACCTTTAAAGCTTAATTTAGCTTGGAGAACTTCAATTTAATGATTGAAGTAAAAGAAAGTCTACAACCAAGATGGAGAAGAGATACGGGCCAAAGACAAGAAAAGGTTCTACCACTTTTGTAGAAAATGTTTTTCTTAATTAATAAATTAATAAGTTTCCCTTTATATAGTATTGCCCCAAAATTAATTAAAATTAATCAAGAGTAGTCCAATTCAATTTCATAATTCTTTTGGAGTTATTAAGAATCCAAAATTATGAAATTAGATTAACACTTAATCATATAT
>WYDK02000001.1:7367649-7390431 GCA_009867345.2 Toxicodendron radicans
ATATATATTTGTTTATTTATTTATTTATTTATTTAACCTGAATGCAAATCGTGTGAATGCGAAGGGATTAATAACATTTAGAACATCAACATTAATAACATTCAATAAACATCAAACTTTGTGATGCACAATGTCAACATCAATAAATTAATAAATATCATTAAAACAAAAAAAAAATATCAAACACCAATTACATATAGCCACATGCCGAACAATCATCCAACGTGTTAACACCGATCCATTTTAAAGCTTAAAAAATCCTACATGGCAATCTACATGTCAATCAGCTAGTAAGTGTTTTGGCTTTATATTAGTATATAGATATATAGATAACAACATTAATATTATTATTTTAATCCTAAATCTTAGCCGAATGAATGATAAAAAAGTTTATGCTACAATATAAGTTTAAAAAAGCTTTGAATTTTATTATCAATAATACTACGTCCACAACCTAATCTCACAACCTTCTCTTACAACCCCTAACATGACAGCTAAGTTGGCAAATGACTTTACTAGCGGTCGTTTCTTAGGGACGAACAACCATTCTTTATGAAGGAACGACTGCTCCTTCATAAAAAATAGTCATTCGTTCCTAAAAGGAACAACCATTCCTTATTAAGGAACACGGTCGTTTATTCCTTAAGGAATGAGCGTTCATGTTTATTCAAAGTCGTCAGTTGACGTGGAAGAGCTAACTCAACTGCTACGTTAGAGATTGTAAGAGAATGTTGTGAAATTGAGTTATGAACGTAGTATACTCTTTTATTATAATTAATAGTAATGAAATTCCATTTAGTATTTTAATTTAGTTAAAGAAAAAATTCATTAAAATGGGAAGAATTATTCTAAAAATCTTTTCCAACTCATAAGTCCAATCAAGGTTATATTCCTCAAAACGCATCGTTTCATCCTCTTCCACTTGAGCATTAAAACTGCCACTTCAGACTTTTCCACCCGCCAAAACAAACAAGATCAAACCGTCAAGTTCTTTGTAAATGACCATAAAACCCTCGCTCAACCCTCAAAAACCTGCAAAACTCCTCCTCTGCAAACCTCCCAAAACGTCGCCAAAATCCTCAACAAGTCCATGGAACACGCGCTTAAGACAACTTGCGAACCACTCGCTCTTCCCGCAGGCCCTCTCTTTGTATCGCCAAATGCTCCGTTTTGGCATCTCGCCGAACGCCTTCACTTTCCCTTTCGCCCTCAAATCATGCGCCGTTCTTTCGCTCCCATTCCCCGGTTCTCAGATCCACTGCCACGTCATCAAGTCTGGGTGTGAACTGGAGCCCTTTGTGGTCACTTCTCTCATTAGTTTGTACAGTAAATGCGCTTCACTGAATAGCGCGCGCAAGGTGTTCGATGAAAGTTCAAAGCCAATTAAACTGACTGTTTGTTATAATGCTTTGATATCTGGGTATGTGTTGAATTCGCGTGTTATTGATGCGGTTTTGTTGTTTGATAAAATGGGGGAAGTGGGTGTGGAAAGGAATGCGGTTACGATGCTGGGATTGTTACCGATATGTTTGGTTCCGGGATTTTTGTGGCTTGGGATGTGTTTGCATTGCTTATGTGTGAAAATGGGTTTAGATTTTGCTTTGTCTGTGGCGAATTGTTTGGTAACAATGTATGTGAAATGTGGGTCTGTTGAGTACGGAAGGAAGTTGTTCAACGAGATGCCTGAAAAGGGATTGATTACTTGGAATGCTATGATTTCTGGGTACGCGCAAAATGGGCTTGCTACTCACGTTTTAGAGCTCTATAAAGATATGGAGTCATTGGGGGTTTGTCCTGATGCTGTTACGTTTGTTGGGGTCCTTTCTTCTTGTGCTTACCTTGGTGCGCTTGGTATTGGCCATAAGATTGAAAAACAGATTGAAGCAAATGGTTTTGGCTCAAACCCGTTTCTCAATAATGCTCTGATTAATATGTATGCGAGGTGTGGTCATTTAGAAAAAGCACAGGCCATTTTTGATGCCATGCCTGTGAAGAGTGTGGTTTCATGGACTGCAATCATAGGTGGATATGGAATGCATGGACAAGGAGAGGTTGCGGTGGAGCTCTTTGATGAGATGATTAAAAGTGGTGTTAGACCTGATGGAACAGCATTTGTGAGTGTTCTGTCTGCTTGTAGCCATGCAGGACTGACTGGCAAGGGCTCAGATTATTTTGCTTCAATGAAGAAACAATATGGGTTGCAGCCTGGTCCAGAGCACTACTCATGTATGGTGGATCTTTTAGGCCGGGCAGGTCGGCTGAATGAAGCTCAAGAACTTATTCAATCAACACAGATAGAACCTGATGGTGCAGTCTGGGGAGCTCTTTTGGGTGCTTGTAAAATCCATAGAAATGTAGAGCTTGCAGAGTTAGCTTTTGAACGGGTCATTAAGCTTGAACCAACAAATATTGGTTACTATGTGTTATTGTCTAATATATATTCCGATGCTGGGAACTTGGAGGGTGTAATGAGGGTTAGAGTGATGATGAAGGAGCGAAAGCTTAAGAAAGATCCAGGGTGTAGCTATGTTGAACTTGAAGGGAGAGTTCACCTCTTCTTGGTTGGTGATAAAAGCCATCATCAAACAGCAGAAATATATAGAATGTTGGATGAGTTAGAAAATTTAGTTGAGGAACTACGTGCTTCTAAGAATATTGATAATAAAAGCAACAATGAATATTTGAATGGTATGGGAGTGCACAGTGAAAAGTTGGCAATTGCATTTGGGCTCTTAAACACAAGTCCAGGAACAGATATTGTTGTGATGAAGAACCTACGGATATGTGGAGACTGTCATTTGTTTATAAAGTTGGTTAGCAAGATTGTAGATCGTCAATTTGTTGTGAGAGATGCAACCCGTTTCCACCATTTCAAGAGTGGACTCTGTTCTTGCAAAGATTACTGGTAACATCCATTTACGGTTCTCATATTGCAAATCAACTGGTCATAGTCACACCAAAACGTGCTCAAAGTACTGGAAATTTGTATTGAAATGGATTGAAGTTGCAAGTGAACTGTAAGAAGGATTTCTTCAACCAATTCTAGCAAGTATTGAACACTGAAATTTTTGCACTCCATAAGAATTCTTTGATCTTAGATTTTCTCATCGTGAAGGTTCATGAAGACAAAAGCCATTGGCTTAACTGATAAAATCTCTCATGATCACTGCATGGTCCATAGATATGAGACTGAATGAATACAATCTTCATAAGGAGCCGGAGAGGTTCATGGCATGACTTTGGTACACATCCATTGCAGAATTTCAACTGCCCACAATAAAGAGTGCTCCACTGTACAATGTCAAGATAAGCTTTCAGTGTAAAGACGACAGTGAAGATACTAAAGCATTTAGAGTGTGTTCTTTTATGAATTTTGTGTATCCGTTTTCTTTCTTTTCGAAAACGGATACACAAAATTAAAATATGATAGAATCTAAGCCATTTGCCTTTTCTAACCTTAAATTCACAAGTATCCACAACCTTGTTGTAGCTCTATTGCACTTTTTCTCTTAAATTTTTTCGACAAGTAAATAAATAAAAATGCACTGATTGCACCTCGATATTAATGGTGCTGATAATATTCTTGGGTGTTTTTCTTCTACCTAGATAGTTCTGATAGTTTCTTCATGCCTAATAGATGTCCACTTCTTCTATCGTGGTTATCAGCTATGCAGTATCAGTACATACCAAACAATTTGACTTGAGTACCTAAAAAATCAATATCAATGACTTAATTCGTTGCTTGTGGCTGGAGAGGAAAATGTTTCCCAAACACTTCACCACGTCTATATTAATAATATCAAGTTTCTCACAAATTTTGTTACAAAATGAATGACAAATTTTATTACAACAAATTTTGCTTCATACAGCGAAGTTGGGTATCTGGCCAGATATTATCAAAGAGTTAAACCAATGCCTGCATATTAATCAGAATTGCTTAACTGAACCACCGATGGCAACAACAGCACCAGTTCCTGAAATACGCTCATCTTCAACAAAAGGAATGGTTTTCCACACAGCCAAGCTCATTGGAGCATTTGCTTCGCCTGCAAATAAAAAGCAAAATTTTTAGAAACTACACATTTTCTCATTATGTTTAATCACATTCTACTATGAGTTCCACCTCCAATGGATTTATCCTTTTCAACACAAATTGCAGCATAATGAGAGCCAGCCAAATCCAAGAGTGCAAACTTCCAATTGTTTGTGAGGTTCTCAGGGTCATCAGAAGATTCAACAACTATTTCAGATGCCTGATAAGAAGATTAGAAAAGAGTTTGTAAGCAGCTACATTCTAGAACGAATTTAATGGAGAGAAAGCACTTGGCAAACCATCACAGAGGAGAATGACAGCATCCTGTATAGCATCTCAATGTTATGGTTTGAAGATATCTAATAGAAATTGTCACCTAAGTTGTGTAAACAAAATAATAAGCTCATTCAGTTCGTCACATGATAGATAATAACATGATAACAGCTTCTTTAATGGGTAGGTACTATGCGTAAAATCCTATTATTTAATGGATATAAGGCAAATAAACATAATAAAGGATAGATAAATGAGACCACACTATGAATAATAACTGGCTGTTCAATGGATATGAGTTCCAATATTCTGTATAAGCTCAACCATTCCCATTTCTCTTACCATTTTCCTACTTTCATTTTTGATATTCCTTTCTTAGAGCATTTTTTTACTTCAAATATTCAATATAATCATGCAAAACTCTACTTGATGGTAGAGTAATCAACTTCGGGTTAGAAGGCCACCTGAAAATATTTCACAACAATATGCTTATGTGACATAAGTAGACCATCACATGTAACTATTCATATTCTATATTAGGCTCTTATCAGAAGTTTGGGGACAAACCTCAGAATCTAAAGCCTCAAAATGCTGAAAGTCTCCTGTAGTTTCAACCCTAGTCCAAATGGTAAAGGTCTTGAAAGGTGCAGCGGAGAATCCCCTTCCCAGTGCTTTCACATATGCCTCCTGGAAGTGATATCCATTTTACGAAAATAGTAGGTAAAAAATATTACATTCTGATTTTTAAAGATTTGTCAATGAGATATTATTCTTTATATCTGTAGTAGTTCAAAGAACCTGGCCTACCTTGAGCGTCCATAACTTAATAAACTCCTGATGTTGGATTTCAGGGTCTGCAATAGAAGCTAAAAGTTGCAGTTCCTCACGAGAAAAGTACCGTTTGGCAAAAGCCAGAATATTGTTCTTTATCCTCCGTTGCTTCTCTTCCACATCAATACCAATCTATAATCAGGTAAATATACAGCACCAGTTTAAATTGCATTGCATCCAAAATAACAAAAAAAAAAAAAAATAGAGAGAGGAAGAGAGAAGTTAACAAAGGTCTTGTGTTCGAGTCGCAGCAATGGCCACCTACCACAATTGTGATTTACCTGATCCATTGGGCTTGTAGGGTATTCAGTGGATCCCGGGAATTAAACCCCGGTTTAAAAAAAAAAGTTAACAAAGCCTTTTATTAAGGTAGCATATTTAGTCATCATATTAAAAGCAGATTATTAAGGTTCTCCAGCAAAGATATACTTACTGGCACATCCACAGTCACTCCACAGGCTACTAGAGAAGATGTGTGTGAAAGATTAAAATGCAATGGCGGCGGGCACCAGTTGTCATCATTTTGCAAGTCTACCTATTACCACATGTAACAAAATAAAAGGCTAAATCCAAGGACAAAAAAAAAAATGAGCCTAAAAATGAATTAGAAGGAAAAGCAAGCATTGGTTTAAAAGACGCAGAGAGCAGATCATTGGATGATCCAAAGTAAAACTCACCTCAGGCTTCCCATAGATGTTCTTTCTGAACTTCAAGGATCTAGGATTTATTTGACAATTGTCTGATCTAGTAAAGATAAACAGTTTAGTATTCTACATACAGTATATTCAATGACAGTACAAAATTCAAAGCAGTATCTACTACATATGCATAAATCTTTAAACTTGGAATTTCAGCTTCTTCTGGTCTATAAAAATTTATAGTATTTTACTTTGAAAATGAAGGTATAACAAACTCATACATATGAAGTAAATGTAGATTCAAACTTTTTAGCTTAACTTTCAGAAGTCTTAGAACGCATGTGTCCTATTATATACTTCCATACATGTATCAACTTAGAACAAACTAAAATGCATATTAATACCAATATCTAATACCATGGGATCTATTCTTCGGCTACCATCCAATTGATGAAAATTTTCTTATCTCAAATTTAACTATATTGTTTAATTTGATTTATATGTTCAATTAAAACATAACAAAAAGAAATTAACAAGAAAGATATATCAGGAGGTACTAAGTATAAGAAAAAGACTTACATCTTGCAATGGTAGTACGAACCAAGGCACGGGCTAGCAGTGCACTTTTCTTGAGCTTGTGTCCACACATTTGGTAAATACTTTCCTTCTCATATGGTGATAAAAGTTCTAAATATTGATTTAGGAGAGTTTCGCTTTTCACTTCATCAGGTAAAACATACCAAAAATGGGTTTCCCTAAAACCCAAAAGAAAAAAATGAAAAGAAAAGTTCACCATTGATACGGATAGTAAGGTCTTCGGACACGAATGTCTCAGAGGGAAAAGCTTTCACATGATGCCAATAATCCAAAGATATGTAGTACCCAAAAATAGGTTGATTACTTAAAACAAAGAAACTGAGACACATTCCAAATAACCAAGCACAAAAATGGGATAATAATGTATAACATAGAACATAAACTATAAGGTGATTCTCACTTTTTAGATGGTAGGGATACAGGAACCAGAGCCGGCAAAGCAGCTGAAAATTTCCTTTGAAAGCAACATACATTCATCTCAAAATTCACTCTTCTGCCGAGAAATGAAAACATTCATACTCGGTACGGCCAGTTATTGAGAAAGAAACCAATGCTCAATCACACAACCTTAACAAAACAAGAAAATTTTCATTAAGAACGATCCTATACTGTAAAAAAAAAATTTTAAAATAAATTACACAACAAAGAGCATATAAAACAATCTTTATTTGCATGAATACCTCCATTATGAACCATCCTAGACTGTAAAACGTATACTTTAAAATACAAATCAATTAACAGCAGCCGATAACAATTTTTTTTTTTAGAAAGTAAGAAGTTGAAATTAACCTAATCAATGTTAGCAAGTTTATCAAGAACTGATTTGATAAATTCATGAAATCTACATTAACAAAATTGAACAAATAATTTTCCCATGAATATTCGTAATGGAATTAGGAAATGTAACAACACAGAAACATTTATACAACATAATATCATTATCAAAACGCCACTAGTTTTAATTTGTTTCAATTTTTTTAATTTTTTGACAAGAACCCAAATCGCCAAAAAGAAAAAATTATCACATGAAAAGTTCATAAAATGAATGGCTTACTTGGTTCCAGTTCAATACGCATATTGTGCTGTAAAGAAGACGATGAAAACTAGAGCAGTGAGTCTGGATCTGGACTATAATGGAGATTATATTTGGGCCAAAGATGGGCTTTCTTTTTTAACTACACCACCTGTCTAAGGAACCTCAAATCTTCAATAGTTATTTTGATCAAATTTGAGAGAGATCAATACAAGGAAGAATTTCAAGTGTTTGGATCAACTTTTATCAAAACATATATATAACATTTTGATTGAAAATTTTGGCCATGTGGGGAGTGAAAATTAAAATTACTTTGGTCAACAAATTTTGAACATTCAACACTCATCCAATTACTCATCTTACATCAATATGTTTGATATACGTCCATCTGACTAAAGACTTCAAGTAGAAGAAAAAATCTTAAAACTGACTTCATCAATGTAAATGAGAAGTAGCAATCACTACTAATTTTGTGCAACAAGTTGGATTGATCAGAAACTGAAGTTGTTATAATGGGTTAATAACACTGTTAACGTTAAACAAAGTAACAGGTTAACAAATCTCACCCAAAAAGACATACTAAACGACACCCGAAAACATACACAACATATTCAAAGTAAAAAACACGACACTCGTTTATCAACAGGTTAGCCAACCATCCCTGACCCTCGAACGTCAATGGTACAAGCATTTACAGCCCTTCATCGCCAAGCTTCAAAGAGCTCGGTCCTTGAATTTATTCGGCCAACAATACTGGCTCCCTTGCTTCTCTCTACAGGTCCAGATTCCACAATTGTTGACAGCTCAGTGAGCTTCTTAGAATTCCTCCGTACACTTAATCCACTAGATTGACCAGTTCTGTTCATGCAAATACTGGTTTGAACCCCTCCACTAAAACCTGAAAAGTTACCCTCTTGGAGTCCATTTGCTAAGGAGTTAACTTGAGATACAACCTCACAAGGACAATTATCAACCAGAGTACGGTTTCCTGTGGCAATGATATTTTCGATTGACGCTAGGAAGTTCTGAGATCCATTGGCGTTAAGTTGAGTAGGGTGGGAGGGGCTCTCCAAACTAGGCTCTACAGAAACAAAAACTTTGTACTCTTCGTTCCCCTTGCTGGACTCGTTGTTGGTATCCTCAGGATATGGTTGTAATGAGCTTTGGTGCCCATTCTCGTCAGAGGGCTCTGGGCGGGAATCTCTTCCTGATTCTACCATGGTGTCTTCCCTCTCTTTAAGTGTCTTAATGATTAGAGTCTTGAGAAAATTCATCACTTGGACAGCATACATCAATGCTGTCAAAGGATCTGACATCTGCAATACAGAAATTACCACAGCTGTTATTACACCTTCAATAGATGATGCATGTCCCTTTTGAAATTGACACAAGTTATCATCAAAATCATATCTCCAGTAATATAAACAGTGGATTACATCTATACAAAGCTACATCCCTTATAGAGATTACAGCAGAACAACAGCATCAACACCAAGTATCAGCTTAATACCAAATCAGATTCATTTCTTTTTTCTTATAAGGAAGAGGAAAGTGAACATCTTGCCAAGTTATAACTGTGGCTATTCATATATAACAACTTGTATACGTCTCCAAGTTAAAAGGAAAAAAAAATGTTCAATCAAGTGTTGATTCAGACTTTAATAATGGGTTTGCCAGAATATCAACTATTGATAACAAGAAACAAAGAAATTAAAGAGGTTTATAAGTTTGATATTTTCATTTCATATCACAAAAAGTAGATAATTCTTACTTGAGTCATGTTCGGAGCAAACACCATTGCCACATTGCGTGCATTCATCTTGTTCATATGTTCCAATTGTGCAACATCTGCCATTAGATTTACCGCCCAATCCAGTAAAGCAGCTTCTGTTGGTGGAAGGAGTCTCACAAGCCGAGCACATTCCTCTTCTGACTGGGATTGCATTACCTGCTCTGGTGAAAGGGAGTCCAGGACCCCAGTTGGAAGTTCTCTAAACCATGCCTATAGTAAAAACCAATCAGATTAAGACCAAACATCATATCAACAAAGGCACATTAACATTCGTTGCAAGACGATAGAGAAGTTAACTACACTAAACATGAGCTCAGACCCTTGACAATTTGGTCAGTTGAAATTTTTTGCAACTAGGTAAAAAATGGATCAGAAAGAAAAAAGTTTAAAGTTCCAGTAGAAAATAAAGATGAGTTGGTAAGTGTTGGCCCCATGCATAAGTGAAGGGCAACTTCAAGCTTTCAGAATAAGACATCAAATAAAATAAAGGACAAGGAAAAGTCCAGCCATGATCAAAGAGTAGAGCTCTACCTTTATGAGACCTGCCAAGCAATGCACATCAATGTCGTCTGGTACCACTCCTCTATTTAATTGGTCCCTAACATATTCCTCTTGGCCGTTCTCAGCATTAATTCTGAAAATTCCTTCTGCCTGCAAAATTGAGTTATTAATGCTTGCCGAAGCTAGAGCCCACATTCATATCTCTCTCAACTTCATTTTTATCAAAGGACAGACAGGATATACACGGAATCAAGCTTCTATCTGCTGAATGATGTTAAACAATGCACCATGAACTGAATTTATTTATCGCATATGAAACAATAAAATAAGGGGCACACCTGCAGGCCTCCTTGGGCATACAAGTGCCTTTGCATCAGCAGCAGTATTGTAGGCACACTATTTCCTCGTGAATCAAATGAAAGCTGCATAGACTCCGTCGAAACTCCAAAAACATTTGCACTGCAAATGAAGGATATCATAGTCAGTAATGTAAACCACATAAGACTATGCATTTTTATGAAGACAGAGAAAAAAAGACAGTGTGTAACATATCTGGAATGGGTATGAAAACCAAACCAAGTTTACATATTGTTGCTAGTGCACAAAACCATAGATTAGCTAAAAGGCACTAATCAAAGAATTTTGGACATTCCAATTTCGTAAAAGAAAAGAAGTGTATATAAATATGTAAAAAGGGGGATAGATGGCACATTTATAATGAACCAAAACCTCATACACTTTGATGACTTTGAACTTGACTATCAAGTTATAAAAGACAATTAGCTGATGTACCGATGATATTCATGACAAATGAGCATAATTTGAGAAAAATAAATCATAAAATCAGGTGATTCCAGCAAAAGTTCTGCAGGCAAAAGTATAAAAAAAATAAAAATGCTAGCCAGCCGTAGAAGAAAATTTGGGTTTTTGTAAAACTGTTCAATAGACAAAGTTTAGATGACAGTTGTTATTCGCTATCATTAACAAAGTAAGATGGTGCTCAAGCTTGAGAAGACTTTAAAATTCGGTGAGGCACTATAACTTACAACAGACTTTAAAAACAAAAATTATCAGCATCTTTTGATAATGCTTTTCCGGAGGCAACCTAGAACTGAAGCCCCGTAGAAAATGTGCATATAGAAAGCTAAAGCACAAGCACTCACAATAAACAGAAAAGCCAACTCAACTGGAAGCAACCCAACAACGTTCTACTGAAACATGTAAATTTTGGAATAATTACCATTAAGGGAGTCAATGTTGAAATGGTTTAGTGACTCAACTTACCCACCAACTACTCCATTTAGTCAAACCATAATACAAACATCTTTTCTGTTAAATTTACATATCAGATGAAAAAACCCCAACTGATACACAAAAAAGTCAACAAAGTGTCTGACATAATTAGGTATGAACCCTAGAACAAGATTTATCACAAACATAAAAATTCAATTGACAACACATCTCAAACCTCAATATAATTCTTCAAAATTGCAACATTAAAGAAAGATAACGATTCCAAAGAGATGAACAGACCTGGCACTGGGGGGCGTCCTGGGAATCTCAGGCTCAAACTCAACAGGCAAGCCAAGAAAGCCATTAAACCTATCAAAAGTAACATGTGCAATATGTCTAACATTGGTGGGCAACCCAATCTCCATTGAACAAAGCTCTTTACTGATACTACAACCCACCAAAGACTTCCTAAAAGCAGCCACCAATAATGCCAAAAGTGACAGCTGATCTCCCTCACTTCTTTCCCTCCCTTTCCTCTCCCCTCTTTCCTCTTCTTCTTGGTCTTCTTGCCCTCTCTCTTGGACTATATCATGAAGGGTTTGTGTAGTTCCACCACTGGTGTTGTTGTTATAATTATTGGGAACACATGGAGTGGAGGAAGAGCTTGAAGAAGAAGGGAAATGAGAAGGGGATGATAGGAGTACTTCAGCCATGTTTAAAGAAACAATTTTTAGCAAGAATTGAGAAGCAAGATATGATTTTTGTTGGTGGGGTTTAATGGAGACAACGAAAGAAACAAATTTTAGTAAGAATTAAGGAGCAAGATTTGATCTTTTCTTGGTGGGGTTAAATTGAGATAATGAAAGGTCAAAACTTGAGGAGGAAGAAGAAGAGTCGCGTTGGATTGAAGAAAAGGGTTTGTGTGTTAATGTGTTAAGGTAAGGTAGGAGGTAAGAATCATAACTTTTGTTTTTTTTTTTTTTTTTTTTTTTTGTGATTTTGCTTTCGTTTTCTCTATGGTCTGGCTTTGGTGCAAGAAGAAGCAAAGGGCTCAAAAGAGAAAGAGAATTGAAGTTTGTATGTTCAGAGAAAAGAAAATGGTGGTTGGAGAAGGAGATGAAGAGATATTGAGTAGAAAGAGAAAAACATTATTTGTAATTGTAGCCACTTGGCCATCTCCTTATACATTAAATTTTGAGGTCCCTACTTTGTCTCTACTTTTATTTTATTTTTTTAAATTATTTTCTCATCTAATTAGCTTCATTGGATTTAATGATTCAAATTATTGAATTGTATTTCAATATTTATATCATATTTAACAATTACTTTTAAATTAAAAAAATTAATTGTTTTTTTTTTAATTTTATACTAATTTTTAAGTATTTATCAAATACATTTTCATACTATTTGTTTTATTCCTTATTTTTACAAAAATATTTAAATTTTATATCAAATAAGCTTTTGTGGTTGTAATTATTATACTCATTTTGTATTGATGTTGTATAATATCCTAATGTTAGGTATATAAATTTGGGATTCGAATGTTATATATCCTAATTAATATATTAGTACCATAAAATTGTAGTATGTTGATGTAATAAAAGATAATATGTTCATTTAATTAAGACAATATTGATACATCAAAGTCTAGATCAATTGAAATCTCAATTTTAAATTATATAATTATATTAAGATAATAGATGTCATGTTTTTTTGTATTTTGACTAATTCTAAGGAGTGATCGATGAAATTTTGACTAATTTTTTTTTATATGATAAATTCTACATTTCTATCCATGAATATTAGATAGAATGATAATATGAATAAAAGTAATATTGTACATATAACATTTTTATATAACATGATGTGACAAAAAATTATTGAGTGAAAATTTATTTTTAAATTTAAAATCAGTCAATCATATTTTATCATTTCATGTTATATGAGATATGTTGTATAAAAATATTGTATATATAGTATTATACTATGAATAATAATATGCTTACAACTGAGTCATACAAACATACGACAAAGTAGTAATTTTACCTGAACTTTATACAATTTTTGTCTGTTTGTATAACTTCAGTTGTAAGAATAACATTACTCGTGATAATATTGGTCCCCCATAATTTATCTTAATAAACTTTATTTCTAAATTTACCCTATTAAAATTTTTAAATATATCTAAATGTCTAAATAAACCCCATTCATTTACAAAATAATCCTTACATTTATATTTTTATTTCTCATGTTATATTTTTCTCAATCCTTGTTTTATATATTATTTTTTAGTCTTCATTTAACAAAAAATTAGCATGTAAGTAGTAGTTGTGCACATTAGGATCCCATGTGTTTTTTCTAATAAAAAAAGAATAACAAACTTATATAAATTCTGGAAATGTGCAAATCAATTAAAAGTTGGAGAAAATAAAATATGATAAAATAAACCCAAAGAATTTAATATATATTGTTATTGATCAAACTCATTTGGGATATTATCAATCAAGAGACAACATTTTTAAAAATTAGAAAAAAAGGGACACAAGTTTTAAAATAGCCTAAAAAGAGACAAAATATGGTTAAAAGGGGTTAAATTTAACATATTTCTAATGTTAAAAATTTTATATAATTTAAAAGACATTTACAATTAAAAATAAATTAAGATTACAATTATAAAAAAAAAAAAAAAAAGGCCATGGCGAATTAAACTATTTTTGAGTCTTATTTAGTAATTTTTGTAAAGGACAAAACTATAATTCAGAAAAATATAGGTCTGTTTAGAGTTTGGAATTATTAAAATATGAATAATTAATTTATTAAGAAATACAGAACGACAGGAGATCTCCTGGTTGGCTTATGTAAAGGCCGCTAACGCCACGTAGTAGTTTGAGTTCTATTCTGACAGGTAAGAGTGAAGTGAAAGCTTAATTAATTAATAAAAAATAGGACCCACCATTTTCCCAACGAATGACAAATGTCTGAGTATCTGACTTTTGTTCTTAGGTATTCAACATCAATGTCCCGAAAATTAATATCCTACTTTTTATTTATTTATTTAAGTAAATGATGATTTTAAGAATAAAAAGAATTATAAATTAAAGGACGAGCCCAAACAGCGTGACTCTAATAAAACAATGATAAAGCTGTAGAAAAGATTAATATTTAGTGTATATCTTTTTTATACGTCTTTTTTTTTATATTATTTTGTAATAAAAGATTATTAGATAAAAATTTATTTTTAATTTAAAATTAATTAATCAATTAGTTTTTATCACATAATAATAATAAAAAAATAATATATAAAAATAATAAATACATAATATTATTGTGACGTAAAAAACAAAAGGAAACTAAAATCAACACATTGTCCAAACGCACCACTATCCCAAGACGAAAAAAAAAAAAAAAAAAACAAGATCATGGGTTCCAAACCACATGCCGTCAGACCAATCACAAACGTGACAGTAGCCATACCCCGTGAAGCACAACACGCACCTGATATAAATGCTGCAGCGGACCAAGAGGAGGCACACAAAATGCTCAAAAACCTGGTTACCACTAGAAGAAAACCACAATCTGCCACCCATACAAACAAATCAACCCCAGCAGCAGCCACACCAACCACCAATCCCCCACCAAGTTAACTACTCACAAAAAAACCTGCAAGACCCCACACACCATCAACCGGTTCAAATGGCAAATAAAACCGCTTTTATGCATTAAACCGGAATGAACTATGATTGGACCAGAGAAACAGTGTCAAACCTTCGGTCCAACCGGACCAGATTACAAAACGAGTCAATTAAAATAAACCCTAAATATTTTTTTTTTCATTTTTTCATTTGGGAATTGAGATCGAATCTGTGTTCTTCTTCTGTCGTTCTGGGTCTCTAATCTCTAATCTCTAATCTTCATATCATACATCTCATTTGCTTTGCCTTCATTGTTGATCAATATTGCTTTGCCCTCATTGTCGATCAATTGAGTGTCGTTCGTGAGCAAGTGATGTTTTTGTGGGTGAGTTTGTAGCTCGGTTTGTGTTGACTTGTGGCTGAGTTTGTGGAAGAGTTTGTAGAGGATTTTTGGTGGATTTGTGGTTGCATTTGTGGTGGATTATGGGTGGGTTTGTGGCTCAGTCTGTGGTGGCGTTTGTGGTGGATTGTTGGTGGGTTTGTGGCTCAGTTAGTGGTGGTGGTTTGGTGGATTGTGGTGGCGTTTGTTGATAGGGTTGCGTATGCAGTTTGCATCAGACGGCAATTTGCATTTGCTTTGCCAACTGCACTGCAATTTGCAAATTAGTTTGCATTTGCTTTGCAAACTGCATGCATTATGCACTATGCAATTTGCGTTTCAGAATCACAGTTTTTTTTTTCCATTTTTATGTTAAAATTTGAGAATTTTACGTTGCTGACATCACCGGTCGGATCGTCGACCCAGACTTGGGGAGGGTCACTGCCGATCCGGCTTTCATAACATTGCCATCAAGCTCACCAAAACCAACCCAGCCTTAATCATTCCACCAACAGTCACCCACCCCTCAAACGACCACATTCCGACACACGGAAAAATATGAGACCAACCCCAATCACTCTCCCTAAGACTCACCCCTAACAGTGTACAAAACCCAATGCCCCTAGTCGAACAATCATCCACAACACTCCGGCCAAAAAGCCAAAACAACAAAAAACAGGGCAGAAAATAAAAGCACATAAAAATGAACCAAATGAGGCCACAAACAACCAAAACAAGTTCTCTTTTAGAACCCTACAAGCCCAGCCCACTTAGAATCATTGGCTAATTATTTCTCTCCCTAAACAAGAAGTAGGAATTTTCCACTCCTCTAGCGTTCTTCGGACTCTAGGATTATCCTTAAAAGGTAGACTCATAAGTCTAAGCCTAACAATCCCAATAGCCCGTTTCCCCACCCAAAACCAATGTTTCCCAAGGCCCTGGAACACATGCGCATTCCTTTCCTACCACACACAGTAAACCACAGCCGCAAGCAAAAGATGACAAATGGCAGCCTTAATACTCTTACCTCTAAAAGAAGCAACAGACCAAAGCACAATGGTATCCCATTCTTTAACAGACACTGATAACTTTCCATTGATCTGAGCCATTCTCCAATTCTCTTTTGAGAAGTTACAGTAAAAAAAAAAAATGGTCATGGGAGTCCACAGTGCCATTGCAAAGGTTGCATTTCAAGCTCCTAGGATCCAACCACCTAACCATCCTATCTTAAGTAACAAGCTTATGTTTGATGGCAAGCCAGAGAATGAAATAATGTTGCGGGATACAACTACCAAACCACGTGAGGTGGGACCATGGCACCCAACATCTACTTGGGAAAAAATCCAGACACGCTTGACTAATTGAGAACTTAACATTTTTTCCGTCCTTAGTTTTCCAAACAACTTCATCAGAACCCAAGCTCCACCTAGAGTTTTAGCCACCACTTGGGGAAAAAGATCTTGGATAATATCAAGCTATACCCATTGACCATTGCACAAAACCTCACTCATTTTAGCATTATACCCCAATCTTGAGGTATAAATAATCCTAGCTGGAATAATCTTATCCAAAGAGCCTAGAGAGTGCCACGAATCATACCACAAAGAAACGAATTGACCACTTCCAATGGAGAACTCAACATGCCTTCTCATCTTTTCTTTTAACCTCAGGATCTTACGCCAACACCAACTGACATCCCAAGGAACTTTAACACTCCAAAAGTTCCTACCCCGTAAGCGAATCATATAGATCCATTTAACCCATAATGAGTCCTTATCAGAAACAATACTCCATAGGTGATGAGCCATAAGCGACCGATTCCAAGTTTTGAGCGGGCGAATCCTAAGCCCACCCTCAGCCTTGGGAAGACAAATATCGTTCCAATCCATTTTAATCTTACCCTTGTCCATATTATTAGCCATTCAAAGGAAAACTCTCATCAACTTTTCCATGGCTCTTGTAACCGATCTAAGGAGGATAAACATAGAGGCCCAATAGACTTGCATGGAGGATAACACCGAGATAACCAGCTGAAGATGGCCAGCATAAGAGAGACATTTGTTAGTCTAAGACTTAAGGCTTCTATCCACTTTATCAATAAGAGGGAGACAATCGTCGTGACGAAGACGAGAAGAAATCAAAGGGACTCCTAGGTAACAGACAAGGAGTTGTCCCTTAACGAAACCCAAAACAAACTGAATTTCCAACTTAGGATTAGTTTTCACATTACAAGAAAACATAACATTTTTCATCATATTAGGATTAAGACTCGAGACCCGAGCAAAAACAGATAAGACATCATTAATAACCCTAACAAAACCAATATCCTCATGGTAGAAAAGAAACAGATCATCGAAAAAAAAGAGATGGCTAATCTCCTGGCTCATACATCTAAATTGGTATTGAAACTCCAGGTTCTCGTCAATTTTCATGCACAGGATAAGAGATAAAACTTGCATGACAATCATAAACAGATAAGGCAATAGAGGATCACCTTGCTTGAAGCATTTTTTCCCTTTGAAGAACCCATGAATCTCCCCATTAACAGCCACCGAAAAGGACGATGAGGTGACACACTCACGAATCTACTCCACCATCCGGTTAGGGAAACCAAAAAGGCTTAAAACATGAATAAGTAACCCCCAATTGACATTATCATACGTCTTCTGAATGTCTACCTTAAAGGCACATCTAGGAGGACCCAACTGCCTATGGTAGTTACAAAAGATTTCCTAGGCTAACAACAAATTATCGTTTATTCTCCTACCTGGAACAAAAACAGATTGTGTCTTATCAATAATATCCTCTAGACTATCTTTAATCCTGTCAGCCAAGATTTTAGAGATGCACTTATACAAAACATTGCAATAGGAGATAGGACGAAAGTATGAACCATTAGAGGGACATCCTTTTTCGGGACCAATGCTATAATTGTAGCATTAACTTCCTTGAGCGTCTGCCCACATCTAAAAAAATCAATAATTGCCAACGAAATCTCAGGCCTAACAATATCCCACGAATCATTGAAGAACTTAGTTGAAAAACCATCTAGACCCAGTGCTTTATCATCCCTAATCGAAAACATAACCCTGCGAACCTCATCAACAATGATAAGCCGGATCATACTAGCACAGTGATCAACTGAGATTTGGCTAGGGAACAAATCCAGGGTGTTATCCAAGTGGGTAACCGGGGGAGCATAACCGAGAAGATTCTGGTAATAAGACACAAAAGCGGCAGTGAAATCCTTGTTTTCGATCACATCCCCAAGTTAGAGGAGATTATGTAAATTCTTCTAACTTTCACAACGGACTTAAGAGACCTAAGGAAGAAAACAGAGTTCTGATTACCCACACTCAATCAATGCACTTTAGACTTCTGCTTAAGGAATATTTCATCATCCAAGAGGGCCTCTTTAAAAGCCAAAGAAAACACAACCTCATGCTCCCTAAGCTCACAATAAGAGGGTCACGATCAAGGGCAACTTGCAACAAGTCAACCTCCCTCCTAAGGATTTCCACTTTTCTACTAATGTGACCTTGCTTCTTATTGAGATTTCTACTAATATCTTACTTTTAATAATTCATAATTTCTTTTCTGGTTACTATGCTTGTAAATTCTATTTATTTTATAATATAAATTCTATTATATATACATACACACATGTACATATTCAAAATTTTTTATTTTAATTTAGACCTCATTAGGTGATGTTAATACACGTTTTATTGACACAAATTGATATTAAAAAACAAAACATAATTTTAATTTTCATAAAAAAAAAAAAACGATAATTATCTTTACTTAAATATTTTGTAATGGGTAGCTACCGAAAATCTACAACTATTTACTTATGCAATTTCAAGAAGAGAATTTGCATATTTTATTTGTGATCCAAAAATAATTTTCAAAAATTTAAATATAATCATAATTTTGAGTTATATTTTAATATTTGATATAATTAAAAAACTATTTTTAGATTAAAACATTTAAACTAATTTTGTTGGCTACTAAATGAGTTGCTTAAAATCTTTATTTATTGTTACTTGGGTAAAAGCAAAGTTGTGTGATCTTAATTCATAAGTACATCAAGTAAATGAAACTAGAGAAAAAAATGTTACCCTAATGAAATTAGGTTATGGACCTAATATTACCCTAATATTTAAGAGAGTTGTGATACCACCTCAGCACCATAGTTATATTATAGAATACCATGGTGGTACCACATCATCCACATCATATTGTATGTTTAATATTTCTCTTATAAAATTTGAATAGGCAAAATGCATATAATGAATCGCTTTCAATTGTTGTACTAAAAGCTGGTGACCTTGAAGACTGTAAATTAGCTCAGCCGGCACTGGGTTTTTCTTTCATAGTAAACTTTATTGCTTTATGGAGCGGAAAGCAGACGAAAGGAAATTTCGAAGCCGTTGAGTGAAGGTGGCTTTAATCTTCATGCAAGAAAAGAAGCTTTAATGGAAGATAACCGTTAACTGTTTCAAATTCAAAAACCCTAACGGATTTTTAATTGACCCGCCACCACCAAAAGCTAGAGAATTGGATTGTTCAATCCAACCGTTAATAAAGTTATTCCCCGGACGATTTTTCACTTTATATATTTAATAAATAAATACATGTATCATTTGAATTTAAGGTATTGAAATTAAAATACACAAAAATACGTATATCATAAGAAGAGGTGAGCCCAAATCATTTATTGGGCTTCCCATTAATACTTTAAATTATTTCCAAACTTGTTCATATTTTATCTTTCTCCTCCTCATAAACTCAATATTTCTTCCTTTCATCCATTTCACTTGCATTTTCCTAAACCGTATTTCCTTAACAATTTGGTAGTCATATCTTCCTATTCTATTCAATGTTTAAATTATGAAATCAATCCCTTATGGCTATTCCAAAGGTGGGTTTGTGTAGAGGTATTTAGAAAAAAAAAACAAAAAAAAATCATATTTAAAGAAATCCAAGTCTAAGGATGGGAAATACATTTGAAAACAATATAATACTTGTTTAAACCAAATACCACTATTTTATTCACTATCCTATTTCAACAAATATCAATACATATTTTTCCACAAATATTAGTATCCAAATCCTATCAATATCAATACACATTTTTCCACAAATATTACTATCCAAATCTTATCAATATCAATACACATTTTTCCATAAATATTACTATCCAAATCTTATCAATATCAATACACATTTTTTCATAAATATTATTTAAATACTATCCAAATTCAATCATATTTCAACAAATATCAATACACATTTTTCCATAAATATTATCTACATACTATTCAAATACCACTCACCCACTATTTACCAAATATTACTATTGAAAATACTACTAAAAATTAAAACAAAGTTAATTACTTTAAATCCATTACTGGTATTTCTAATGAATTTTTTAAACAATAAAAATTGGCTCACAACTCAATCTTTTAAACTCTCTCTCACAACCCCGACGTGGTAGGTCGCAATTGGTCAAGTGGGACTCGTTTGACCAATTTGCGAGCTGTCACATTAGGGGTTGTAAGAAAGAGTTTGTGAGATTAAGTTGTGAGTCTAGTATTGCACTTCTTTAGAATCATGAATTTCATACTCACTTGTGTATCAATCATAAAATTTGCTTTATTTTATATTACATATAATAATTTATGTAGATCTCTCTAAAACATACTATCACTTAAAAAAAATTTAGTTCATCGAAATAAAGAGAAGAATATTTAATTCATGAACTCTATTGTGATTTAAAAGTGCTTTTCAGTAATTTGAACTATAAATTATATACATAACTTAAAAAAAATATTAGAAATATTTCCATATGTAACCATCTTTACTAATTTTAATTCCCAAAATGTCAAGGGTTTGTTTAAAGGATAAATTTAGCTATAAAATCACATGACTTAACCTAATTAACCTAATTGTCCTAAAGGAAAAATAACAAGGACAAAAATAACCGGAATGCGTTAGACTATTAGGGCCCGTTTGAAAAGTCACCTGGTAAATAGATTTGGATGTAATTTGTGAGAATTACTAGGTTAGATATGTTTGTTAAACCAAGTAATTATTTGATTAGAGTGTAATTGGTGGTAATTGAAGAGACTTAATTACACTCTTCAATTCTCATTGGGGGTTGTGAATTGGGTATAATTACAAAATATTTTTTAATTACAAAATATTTTAATACCAAAAAAATAAAAATATTTTTTCCTATTCTAAATAGAAATTCAAAATATTTTGTATTGATCGTAGTATTTCACAATTACTTCAGTTTTGTTAGGATTATTTGTTTGATTCAAAATTAAAAGCCAAGCATTATATCGAATTCTCACACAGTTTTCAGTCTTTCACACAATTTTCAAGAAATCCAGAAAAGTTAGGTTTAGATAATAATATGTTTGGAATAATAGAAAAAATGTTCTACTCCTAGTTTTCAGTCTTCCATCCAATTCTTTATTTTTCTTTGTCAGGTGGGCAATTAGTCTCTTTAATTTTCAGAAAATTAAATAAACTATCAATCACTCAATGATTTTCATGGCAATTGAGTTTAGTTTCTAATATAATATTAATGGCCAGTAATCAAGCCATGTGTTAATTTAAATTGAATTAGACAACACTTGTTGTTAATTATTGTGCAGCGTGGTTTTCAAGTCTAGATTATGAATTGTTATTTTGGAAATAAAACCGTGAGGGAACCTAAAGGAGCTTATTTTTTTTTTTCTTTATTAATCTATGTGCCAGGGTAGCTTAATCTATGATGTTGGTTTTATAAAGTTTTTGTGTTGTTTTCTATGAAGATGTTTTATAATGGGTGTTTTGCTTGTATATCTTTAGTTGTATTGGGAATATGATTTGTTTGTATTTGAATTAAACATGTGAAAGCTTTACGTTTATGGACTTCTTGCTTTAGGTTATTATAATGGCTTTCTTCTACACAGTTGTTTGATTGAAAGCTGATCGCCGGTTATAAAATTTGTTGCAGGGATATCATTCTTTCTTTTTATAAAAAAAAAAAATTATGTATATTTTGCATCCTATTAATTGTTAATCGATGTAGGAATGACAAATACCCAAACATCTAGGGTTGAAAAACCATACACCGAATGGAATGAAGCTCAAGATGAGCACTTTATATATTTTGTAGTTGAGCAAGTTAAATTGGGAAACAAACAGCAAGGAGGTTTAACCACTAAGGGATGGCAAGTTGTAGAAAAAAAAATGCCTTGTTTATATGGAGACAAGTTTGATAAGACCAAAATTAAAAATAGGATGAGAACTTTGAAAAAGACGTATGCTATCATGAAGAGAATGATACAAAATAGTGGATTTGGGTGGGATGAAGAAAGTCAAAAGGTTACAGCTGAGGATGATGTTTGGGAGCAACATCTTGTGGTGAGTCTCTAATTTTTTTTTTAATAGAATAGGGTTATTATACTAATTTAATATTGTTTTATGTGTGATAGGCCCACCCAAAAGATGGTCAATATAGGATAAAAAAGTTCCCAGATTATAATATTTTGGCTTTGATTTTTAGAGACACTGTTGCTGATGGTAGGAATGCATGTGAAGTGAATGATGGTGAAGATTTTCAAAATCTCTTTTCTGATGATGATGTAGTTGGTGATACACAATTAACTTGTTATGCGGGGTTTTTTGTAAAGAGTCAGCATAAGTTGGACACAGATAGAGAAGTCGAAGAGTTCTACTTCGAGCTAATTCAGATTGAGCTCGACTGTAATACCCGAGCCAAGGTACGTCTAATCTTGTATTTTCTATGTCTATACACTTAGAATAATTCCCTTAAAATTTC
>WYDK02000001.1:7392469-7406928 GCA_009867345.2 Toxicodendron radicans
GATTTTTGGAGCTAAAAGTAATTTCATTTTACTAAAATGAAGGATGTGTTAAGTGCTGAGATTGCCAACGATTCTTTCCTTTTTCCTTTGAGATTATTTCCTTGTTAGAGACAATCAGGGCAGACCCAGGAATGAAACTTAGGTGGGTCAAAGGTTAAAGTAACAATTAACATAAATAAAAATAAAAATAAATACAAATATTTGTATTAATAAAATTATCATTAATTAATACATTTACAATTGTCATCGACGAGATTTCATCTTTTAAAAATATTGTATAATGACTTCATTATCAATACTATTAACTACATCATTCTCTATATACACAACTAAATTATCATTTAACCATTAATCTGCAGGTGAATATGCCAGCAATCTCACTAACTATCAAATACATATTTCTCTATATACAGAACTAAACTACAGCAACATGCTAACAACCTCACCAGTTATGCAGAAAAAAAAATTCTACATGTGCTTGAAGAAACATAATGAAAGCCAATCAAAATACACATGAACACAATACTATAAAGGACATTCTAGAGAATTTAAATGAAATTAATTAAATAAAACTCAATAATTGAATCAAGTTAAAAAAGAAAATCAACAAATATTTTTACTATTAAAAGAGATTCTGAAAACAATGATGATTCTTTAATTGAGTGGTGGGGCACGCTGAGGTTGGGGAAGAGAAAAATAGGGATTTGAGAGATGGAGTGAGCACGCTGGGCAAAATAAAAAATTGGGATTGGGGAAATAAGGGAGAAATATATTATTAGAGAAAGTAAAAAAAAAAAAAATTTATTTTGTTTACTTAGTTTTGTAGGCAAAAATTGAAAAAAAAAAAATTTAAATAAAACTCAAATGGGGTCACTTGACCCCACGTGACCTCCGCCATGGAGACAATATATTTGTATACTAGGAGTAAACAAATCAATTAACTTGATTGTATTTGTAGGAGCTTGATTTCAGGTTTTCCATTGTAAGAGAGATATTCCTCTTTATGTATCTATGTATAGATTCATTGAAAAAGTGTGAATGAAAAAAAAAAACCCATTTGATATTTTTCAAAGTTTAAGTTGTCTTTCCACTTAAAAGTTTAATCTAGTTGATAGAGATTCAACATTAATATTTATCGAAATAGACTCTCTCGAATTTAATTGTTTTAATTTGAATTTGTGATATTTGATTCTGATATCATGTTATCATTGTGATATTTAGTTCTGATACCATGTTAAGTAGGGGTGAGCGGGTCCGGATACCTTGTATTTTTTTTAAGAACCGGAACCGGAATCGGAACCTACAGGTTCCTAATATTTGGAACCGGAACCGGAACCGCCGGTTCCGGTTCCTAAGAACTTGGAACCAGAACCTGAAATACAGGTTCCAGTTCCGGTTCCGGTTCCGGGTAGATTGTAAAATATCAAAAGCCCCCATATTGTTTAAAAAATGACAAATACACCCTTATAAAATGACAAATACACCCTGTAATTTGATGTTCACCAGAATTACAAGTCTCCAAATTAAAATTACATAACATTTTAAATAACATAACAACAACACAAACATAATATATATAAAAGTTTAATCTAAATTTGCAATGGATATTATTTCTTCTTCGATTGGACTCTTCAATTCAACAAAAAATAAATAAAAACAAGAAATTCAATTACTCAATTATTAATTTAGAATATGAATAAAATTAAATTAAATAAGTACTAAAAATATAAGATATTGTTATTAGTAAATTACCTTAAATACAGGATCCGGTTCCGGTTCCAGGTTCCATGTTTGCTAGAACCGGAATCGGAACTACACAGTGTCGATTCCATTTTTTCAGAACCAGAACCTACCCTGTGGCAATCGGTTCCGGTTCCTACCCGGAAATGAAAGCAGGGTGCCCATCAGTTTCGGTTCTACCCTATTTTTTTGCTCACCCCTAATGTTAAGTTGTCATTCTATAACAAAAAAAAAAAAAAAAAAAAAACACATTAACATCTATTCCAATTGAATTGTTTCAGGTCTGATAGAACGAGAGTGTTACGGGTGTTTCAGTGGAGTGGTCAAAGACATTGCCCCTTCGTAGTGAGATTCAAGGAGCATATTATATTATATTATATTACAGGAGTGGAGTGGTCAAAGTTTGTCCTTATATTATATTACAGGAGCATATTATATACCATAGTGAGATTCAATTGAAGATAAACGTGCAGCCGAAAGAGCAGTGGACTTTGAATTGGGATGGTATATGGACCAAGTTGTGTATGGAGATTATCCAAAAATTATGAAAAAAATAGTGAAACAACACAACTCCAATGGGTCTTAACTTTTTCTCCTCTCCGAAAGGCAAAAACCTTTTCCATAAGCAACCAAAAGGCAAAAAGAAAATTTTCTTCTCAATGATCAGGAGGAAAATAAAAGTAATTGAAGAGTTTGAAGGTATAGCAAGATAGGAATTGAAATGGTTTAGTGTAAATTAATAAATAGAAAGCATAAAGTACCTTAAAATGTCTCAAACCTAACAATATTATGTAAGAAGAAAAGGGAGTTCCATTTTTTATATAAAATAAATAAATAAAGGAATTAGAATCAATAATTTATGTATCTAAATAATGGAGTGGCCAATGAAACAAAATTCAAATATTTTTCATATAATTTTACATAACATATTATAAAAATAATAGTTTATTGAGGGGTTACCTATTGTCATGGGTGTGGCTCTGAGAGGGGAGGTTAGTTTTCATATCTTGAATTGGGGGGTTAAATGTTATTATTCAAACTATTAGGGGAAATTAAATAACTTCCCGAGGTTTGTTTAAATCCAAAAACCCCTCTCAGGTACCAGTAATGACTTAAAATCCTATAGTTAGTTAGATGTTAACAAAATTCAGTTAGCGTGCGTTTGGTTTGCAGTAATATCACATTAATGGGATAATGTCATCTTTTATTATCTCATTATCTTATTTGGTTGTCAAATAATAAAACATTCTGGTAATATTCCATTATCAATAGTAAAATACGGTTGGTAATATAGGGTATGTTTGGTTCGGAGTAAAATAAGATTACATTTATTGATTTATTAGAATTGATTAGAATTAATTTATTGATTGAGTTATGTGTAAAAAATTAATTTAATTAAATTGATAAATTAATATTTGAAAAGTAAAATAAAAAAAAATAGCATAAATGAAAAAAAAAGGGCCCGACCCGACCTGCACACAAAAGCCGGCCCAATCCGGCCTGGCTCACCTTAGGTCACTTTTCTGCCACAAATATAACATACTTACACATTTATTCCTCTTAATCAAACACATTCACAGTAATACAACATTCACTTACCAAGATAATATATATTTCTCTTAATATAACATTCTCAACCAAACACACCATTAACTGTCAAAAGAGGGGTAAAACAGTCATAACACAAGCTTAAGGGGGGGCTTTTAGATTTATGCAAACCTCAGGTGTGTTCATGTAATTATCCCTATTTTCTGTAAACGGATATTTAAAGTGAAGGGTATAAATGGTATTTAACCTCTAAGGCTGTGTGAAATGTGAATAGTCAGCTTTGTTAACGTCTGACAAACAGCAAGGGGTTTTTGGGCCATTACTGAGACCTGAGGGGGTTTTTAGATAATCAAACCTTGGCGGGTTTAATATACCCTAAATATATATTTTTAAGGAAGGGTTTTTTGACCTTCTCAAAATCACCTTCTTTCTCTATGGTCCTGCAGATTAAAATAATCGAAATTCTTTAAAATCATTCGCATAGTCATTTGAATGAAATGTCATCGTTTACATCAATAAAACAAGTTATGACCATCAACTTTCGGAATTATCCGGAGCAGCTGCTACTGTAAGTCTCGAGACCTCTGTATTCTCAGTTGTTTAAGTTTCTATTTCAATTTCTAATTCGACATTTCTGTCGTTTCCTCAGCATTTTGAATTTCTTTTGTTTTTACAGTAATCTTTTTGTTCTAATTGATTTGGATTGTTGTGTGTATATATATATATATGTAGTTTGAAGAAAAGATTTGGCCAATCTTTTAAATTTTAGTCATAAATAGAGACAAATTGATTATAGAGGAAAAGGAATTAAATTTATGCAATCAGGTTAGATTTTTAGCTGAAAAACCCCCAAAAGTGGATTAATTTGGTGAAATTATAGTGGATTAAATTAGTGAATACACAATTTACTCAAATGGTGGATTAATTGCCCAATTTGAATTATTTATTTGTTTATTTTGTAATTGTGGGTTCATTCTGGATTTTCATGGAGTATTTTTGCAGATTAAGTTAATAATCAGTAAATTGATGTATAATAAATTGTGAAGATTTGGATTTTTTTTTTTTTAATTAAAGATATAGACCTTAGTTGATGAATTTTAACTTTGAATTATAGTAATCTTAGATTATAAATAGTCTGAGGCTGTCGGGTATTATTGAATTGATGACTTGATTGTGAAATATTGTAGGGAACAAGAGATTCTGAGAATATGCATGGTTGATGTAATTACTGTATTATCTAGAATTGTGTGATTGTAGCTAGTTAGGTTCCAAAAAAACTGGGGAAGATTTTGATTTTCCAGATTCGTAGTGCTGGTTTCAGAATTGCAGATGAGCAATTGTAATTTTTGATTTAAAAAAAAAAAAAAAAAACTTAATCTTCAATACGTCTTTCTTTCTTTGTTTTATAGTGGCATGCTAAATGTTTATCATCCTTGCCTCTTTTTGTGGGGTGCATGAACAGTGATTTGATTTGTGTTTTTCAGGTTTAATTTATTTTGTCCGCAATACCTCGGTACAAACAAGTTTTCATTTCCATGAATATGCAAAGCAAAATACCATCTGATAGTCCTCCTTATTCTACCCGACCTGGATGGAAATATGATGTCTTCTTGAGTTTTAGAGGAGAAGACACACGCAAAAACTTCGCTGGTCATCTGTATTCTGCATTGGATCAGAAAGGAATATTCACCTTCAAAGATAACCACAAACTTGAAAGAGGAAAGATAATATCGTTGGAACTCTTTAAAGCAATTGAAGAATCAAGGTTTGCAGTCATTGTTTTTTCAGAAAACTATGCTTTTTCGACATGGTGCCTGGATGAACTTGCAAAGATTTTGCAATGCATGAAACTGATGGGTCAGATAGTTCTGCCAGTTTTCTACCATATCAGTCCATCTGAAGTTAGAAATCAGACAGGAAGCTTTGAGAAAGCTTTTGCGGAACATGAACATAATTTTAGCGAGGATTTGGAAAAGGTGCAAAGGTGGAGGGTTGCCATGACGGAGATTGCTAATCTCTCTGGATGGCATTTGCAGAATAGGTAACACTAATAGTTACCTTTTTCCCATCTGTTTTCTTTTACATTTCAATTTGAATTCACAAATACTCATATTGAGATAAATTAATACTGAATAGTATCCTTGCGGAATGTATATCTTAAGTTCAAATAGCAAGTGCTATAATCTATTAGTAATTAACAGTATGCAGCATTACACATTATAGGTGGTATGAAGTTCAACACTTAATATTGTGTATATGCTTGGGGCAGATCCAAGATTAAAATTTAATGGGCAAGAAATATATTATTTTATGGAATGTTGTTGGCCATCTAAGATATGCTCTGTATTATGTTACAAAGTTACTCTTGAAAATTCGTTTCAAAATAGAAAGCCAGTGCAGGGATCTTTTTCTCACTGTTCTGATGGCTTGAAGGAAAGCTTCTCAAACCAATTAATCAGATACTAATGCATCTATCTGTTAGCCAAGTCATAAATTGAGAGCAAGGCCAATTTCAAGGGCATCTAAAACAATTATACATATTTGGAAATATACCCGTTAACTAAATTGAAAAATAGTATTTTTATACTGCTGGTTTTTATTTTATACTGTTAGTCTCTCGCTCACATTACTTGGATTGTTAGTAGTTCATTTCAACTTATTTTGATTCAATATTTTGACATCTATTGGAATTGATATTCAATCCCAATTGAAAGAAAATTATATATTGGCTTAAGATTTCTTGACCCATTTGTAGCTCATGCTAACTTTCCATGTATTTGATTTTTTTTTTCCCTTCATTTGCAGGGAAGAATCAAAATTTATTCAAGGCATTGTTGAAGAAATATCAAGTAAATTGGGTCCTACATTTTTAAATACAAATGGAAACCTGGTTGGAATGGAGTCACGAATGAAGCAAATGGATCCATTACTAGGTATAGGTTTGAATGATGTTCGCATGTTAGGGATCTGTGGAATGGGTGGAATAGGTAAGACAACTCTTGCAAGATCTGTTTTTGACAAGATCTCTTATCAATTTGATGGTAGTAGCTTTCTTGCCAATATTAGAGAAGTTTCTACGACACGAGGTCTGGTCGGTCTACAGCAACAACTTATTTCTGAAATTTTGAGAGAAAGAAACATAAACATATGGAATGTTCACATAGGATCTATAGAGATATTGAGAAGGTTACGACATAAAAAGGTTCTTGTCATACTTGACGATGTAGATCAATTAGAACAATTACAAGCATTAGCTGGAATGCATGATTGGTTTGGGTTGGGAAGTAGAATCATCATTACAACTAGAAATCGACATTTGCTTGTTAGGCATGGTGTGGATAATGTGCATATGGTCAATGGATTAACTCATGGAGAAGCTCTTAAGTTGTTTTGTTGGAAAGCCTTTAGAAATTGTCATCCTACTGATGATTATTTAGAGCTCTCTCTGCAAATGGTCAGTTATGCTGATGGCCTTCCATTGGCCCTGGAAGTTCTGGGATCCTTTTTGTTTGGTAGAAGTAAAGCTGAGTGGAAAGCTGCATTTGATAGATTGAAAGAAGTTCCTGACGAAAGAATTTTTGAAATACTTAAAATAAGCTATGATGGACTACAAGAACTGGAGAAGAAAATATTTCTAGATGTTGCTTGTTTCTTTGAAGGAAGGGACAAAGATGAAGTAAGACAAATACTGGACAGTTGTGATTTTTACCCAGATATTGGAATTAGTGTTCTGATTGATAAATGTATCATCTCTCTTTCAAACAACATATTGTGTATGCATGACTTGATAAAATGTATGGGTAGGGAAATTGTTCTCCAAGAGGGTCCCACAAAGCCAGGCCAACGTAGTAGGTTATGGCTCTCTAATGATGTTTCCCGTGTATTGACAAAAAATGAGGTATGCGATTTTGAAGAAGCCATAAACTTAAAACAGTATCATTTTCAATTTAACATGTAATATGTAGACAATGCTAAAAAGGTATAGTATTGAAGTTTATTATCTCCACCTGACTGCATCATTATGCTCTTTCTTCATCAGGGGACAGAGGCTGTTGAAGGCATAATTCTGGACTTTCCTGCATAAGAAGAGTTAAAATTGAATGCTAAATCCTTTTCAGGCATGAACAATCTAAGATTACTAAAAATTAGAGATGTAAGCCTTTGCCAAAGCCTTGAATATCTTTCAGATGAGTTACGTCTTCTGAATTGGCATGGCTATCCCTTAAGATCTTTGCCATCCAATTTTCAACACAACAAACTTTTCGAACTTAACATGTGTTACGGCCACATTAAACAACTTTGGAAAGGAGTGAAGGTAACATTCTCAATTGTACATAGCAATCTCTGTTTCATTGTTTAAAATGAAAGTCAACTTTTCTTGTTTATATAAATTAATCTTTTCTAATTCAGTGCTTTTTTTTTTTTCATTCTATCAGCATTTGAACCAGTTGAAAATAATTATCCTTAGTCACTCAACATACTTAACTAAGGCCCCAGACTTCACTGGTGCCCCAAATCTTGAGAGACTGATTCTTGATGGTTGTACGAGTTTATCTTTTCTTCACCCATCAGTTGGACTCCTTAAAAGGCTTATATTATTGAATTTGAAAGACTGTAAACAGCTTAGGAGACTCAGAGCTAAAATTGAATGGGAATCTCTTGAGGTTCTTATCCTATCTAGCTGCTCAAAACTAAATGATGTTCAAGAGATAATTGCAAATGCAAAACATCTGTTGCAGCTTCTTTTAGATGGGACAGCCATAAAAGAACTACCTTCCTCAATCCAACATCTCACTAGGCTTATAACGTTAGATTTGAGGGATTGCAGAAACCTTATTAGTCTTCCGAACAGCATTTGTGATTTGAGGTCACTTAAAGTTCTTAATATCAGTGGCTGCTCAAAAGTAGACAAAGTGCCAGATGACTTGCGGCATATGGCAAGTTTGGAGGATCTTGATTTTGGTGGAACTGCTATAAGCCAACCACCATCTTCTTTTGTACTATTGAAGAACCTCAAACGGTTATCTTTTCATGGAAGCAGAGGAGAACCACACAAGTCATGGAGTTCACTCTCTAGCTTGTTCTCATTGTTCCCTAGAGCAAATCCAAACTCCATAGGCTTGAGGTTACCTTCTTCTTGGTCACATTTAAGCTCTTTAAGAGACTTGGATCTAGGTGATTGCAATATCCTGGAAGGTGCAATTCCCTCTGATATAGGCTTCTTACCGTCATTAATAAAATTAAATCTGAGCAGGAATAATTTTGTTAGTTTACCTACAAGCATCAGTGGACTCCCTCAGCTTGAAACTCTTATTATAGATTATTGCGATCGACTTCAAGCCTTGCCAGAGCTTCCTGCAAGTACATTTAGATTATTTGCTCAGAATTGCACATCCCTGGAAATAATATCAAGTCCATCATCTATATCTTCATCTCTATCGCGAATGTTTTATTTAAATAATTGCTTCAAACTGGCTGGGAGTGAAGGAAGCAATAGTGTGATATTCTCATTTTTCAAAAATGTGCTCCATTTGCTGCTGAAAGGACAACTTCAGGTACGTCTGTACTCTAATTCCAAGTTTTCAAAATTAAAAATGGATTGCTGATTTTCTTAAAAAATGGTACAAAGTAAATGGTAGCTTAGTTGCAAATGTATATTTTAATAGCTTGTAAAAATGCTTCATTTTTATTCTCAGGGACTTCAGTGTTTAATTACACAGCCTGAATTCGAAATTGTTATTCCTGGATCTAAAGTTCCAGACTGGTTCATTTATAAGAGTAAAGGAGCTTCAATAAGAATATTCCCTCAAGTGCATCTCTATGATGATATATGTAGGGGACTGGCACTTTGTGCTGCTTTTTCAGTCCATCCTAAAAAGGGTTCCTGTCCAGATGACAAACTGATAGAGCTTTATTGTGTTTTGGAAATTGATAACTCCCTTAGAAGAACCTATTCCCTGACATTGACCATAGATTCCTTGGCTAAGTCAGATCACCTCTGGTTGATATACTATTCAAGAGGTTATCTCTTCAAAAAAAATCCGCAAGGATTTCATAGTCTCAGTGTGGTTTCTTTTCAATATGCAAACCATGATTGTGTCACCTTGAAGGTTAAAGAATGTGGATTCCGTCCAGTATATAATTCTAATGTGGAAGAATTCATCAGGGCATCCAATAATCCGAGTAGTAGTACGAGTTCTGAGGTTTTGGGTCACGATAGATTAGCAGTAACAAGTGCTATCATCAAGAGAAGCCGTGATTAGTACTTCCCTGATCAACGGCCATATCCAAAAAGATTGAGGTGATACCGGTTGAACACTTAAACCTCATGAATAAATGAGCCTGGGAATTGAACTCTTCACTCCTGCTGGCCTTTTGGTAGGTTTGCCTTTTCTTCCAGCTTTGACTTGCTATGCCTTTTGTAAGTGCTTGTTCCATATCATTTCGTGTATTTGTTTTAGAAAATGAAATTATTCTTATATATTTAAGCTCACATAAAAATCATCTACAATATATCAGTAAAAATATCAGAAAACTCAAAACTATCTTTTGTTTTGGGAAAATGGTCCTTGAGAACAGCGAAAAACTGAGGGTGTTCAGTTAAAAATTTGTTTCCCTTTTTTTTCCATTTTTTTTTTTCATTTTCTAATTTCCTAAAATGCCAAAGCTTGTCCTGTTTATGCTTTAATTTATAGTTCTCATAAAACCAAAAATACCATATTCTTTTTCAACACTTGGAATTGATAAAAACGTTCTGTGTTTCTGAAAAATGTTGCACTGGAGGCCAAAATCCCTCATTGTCTCTAACAATTCTCTTTTACAAAGTTTTCATCTTCCACAAATCTTACACAAAATCTACGTCACAGAGTTGTGAAGGAGAATTGCTTATTGATAAAACATCACAAGCTCTTCTGGGATGAATTTGCAAATGTGGAACATAAAAAACACTCTGCCGATTCCATACTATTTTTAGATTTCTTGATACTATTCTTCATGGAACTTAATTTTTGCAAATGGTTACTTGTATTTTCACTCTGTTTTTTTGGTTGTCTTATCTGTAGCACTCCCAGGTAATTTTGAACTTCTTTTAATTGATATTTTCTTTCTTTCTTATGTTTCATTGTTTTCTAAGAATAGATTCTTCTAAATATACTTCTTGTTGATTGAAGTGGAGCAACTACACGGAGATTCTAAAGTTAGAGAAGTGAATTTAGGAGGGTGATTGGTTATGGAAAGTTGGATAAAGCTCTCTCTTTTTCATGGCATTCCCAGTGTGATATGCTTGTAAGTAAGCTTCTTATTTACAACATCCAAAACGAGAGACAGTTCTTCTATTTTGCACGTTGTTTCTCAATGAAATTTTTTATTGCCTTAATACACAATCCAGATTCCGGAAACAATGGTGATGCACAAAAAGCATGAAATGCATTCAGATAATCAAACAAGTTTCTGTTCCAAACTTCTTCAACCCCTCGTAATACCTCTTTTGCCAATCTATTGACAGATCAAGCCATCCAACAAACTCAAATGTTGCTGGAAAGTTTACGCCGGAGATATCACCACGAAAAAATTGGCTCCAGGATTGTGTCTATCTGACCCTTCAGGCAAGTAAGCTCTGTCAGCAATAAATGGAGCCTGAAAAGCCTTATTTCGGGTTCAGTCCTCTGTTCTCCAAAAAACTGGCTGATTTAAGCTAATCCAAAGACTTTCAAGTTTTTTAAATTAAATCACAAGCCTTGACTGCCACATGATGCGCCAAGTTGCCATCAATGAAATATTTCTTTACATTTGCATGAGGGAAGCCCTGAAGTTATTTTGGATGAATTTGAGGATATTGAAACCGTCTTGGTATTGACATAGATGCTTATACTCTGGTGGTAGCCTGTAGTTCAGTGAGATGATGATACTAATGACTTCTTCCGCACGTCTTCAACAGAAGCAATCGTAGGCTAATGAATATGGCAATATTAACATGAAGCCTCCGCCAGAAAGTTAAGTATATCAACATAATTTCAGTCGGTGCGGATATAAAAGCGGAACCAAAGGTTTCATGGTAAGCCGACGGTGATGTCTGAGGTTTTGAGGCCATTGACAGGTTACTTGAAACGATGCAAGTTTTGATGTTGTTGGCTTTGAAGGTTACTTAAGACATTGAGGGAACATGCATGTCAACATACAGATGACATGTGTTTGTTGTTCAACTTATCAATGTTTTTGAAGAGGTTTATTTAATTTTTCTTCTCGTGGGATCATATAACATTAATCTCATTTGTTTTGTTAGAAAGTATTAAAAATACCTTTGTAATTATCAAAACCTTTCTACCTCTCTACAAAATAAAAAAACTTTACAAATATTTATAGAAAAATGCTATGTTAACAATTGATTCTCACAATTTTATCTTACAATCGCAAACGTGACAGTAAATGAGGGAATAATTGTTCCTTCATAGGAAACGGTTGTTCCTTCAATAGGAAATGATCGTTCTCTTATGAAGGAACGACTTCAATTAGAAATGGTTGTTCCCTTATGAAGGAACAACAATTCCTCTCTATGGGTATGGTCATTCCAAAATTGGAATGGTTATACCTGAAGAATGACCATTCCATAGAGAGATGGGTACGGCAATGGCCATTCCAAAATTAAGTTGTCTTTTCATGTTAGCTCATAACACCCAAAGTATGAAATAATTTTGACTAGACTCAAGAATGACCGGAGGGAACGGTCGTTCCTTCATACAAAATGATCGTTGCCTCAATAAGAAATGATCGTTCCTTTATGAAGGAACGACCTCAATAGGAAATGATTGTTCCCTTATGAAGGAAAAATCGTTTTTCACGTAAGGAATGAAATGATGGTCGTCATCAGGTAAGGAATGGAATGATCGTTCTTCAAATGGCCAAGGAACAACCATTCCATAGAGGGGAATAATCGTTCATCTTTATGGGTATGGTCATTCCAAAATTAGAATGATCATATCTGAAGAACGGACATTCCATAAAGAGGAACATTTGGTATGGCCATTTCTCATTATGGAATGGCTATACCTGAATTTGGAATAGCCATACTTGAATAAGGTATGGTCAGTCTAAAGAGGAATGGTCATACCCACATAGAGGATATACATTCCTCTCTATAGAACAATCATTCTATAGAGAGAAATGATTGTTCCTATCTATGGAATGATCATTCTTTAGAAAAGAACGATCATTCCACATAAGAGAACAACCGTTCTTTATGAAGGGAACAACCGTTCCTTCACAATGAAAGACCATTTGTATCTTGGATGCGATGAGAGTGACGTTACAGTGTCAACTCTACTATTGCCAATATTAAATGATCTTCAGCGAGAAATAAAATAAACCCTTTTTTAAGAGTGAGGCTATTTGCATTCCACATACTACTGCCAATATTATTATAAAAATTTTGAAAATTATATTTATATTTTACATATGTTTATAATTCCAATACTAAATCAATCGGGTAATGCTCATGTTTTAGCGGAAATTTGATTTTTAATTTAATTTAAAAATAAATAAATCATTGTATTAGTTTAGTATGTTTACTTGAAAAAGAAATGAGTTTGTAATAAGAGTAATGCTATGGACACCAATATTTAGCATCGAAAATTTGCACCGAAGAACATGGACGAACATTGAGACTGCTCAGTATTGGAACGATTGTTCAAAATATTGGACGTCTGTCCAAAATTCTGAACTGCAGTTCAAAATTTCGGACGCCCGTAAAAAAAATTGGTAATAAAATTTGGGTATAATTAAAAAAAAATTAATGTTGAATTTATTGGACGGGCGTCCCAAATTGGACTCCCGTCCAAGACAAAAGGACACCCATTCCAAATTTTGAACAGGCGTCCGAAGTTTTAGAATAACTATTTTTTTTTAATATGCGTTATTGTTCATGGATGGAGGTCCAATATTTGAGACCTCTGTCCAACACATTTGGACCACAGTCCAAAATTTTGGACTGGGGTCCAAGTTAGCCACTTAAATGTATTTCGAATTTGATTAAAAACCCAACCATTCCAATAACTTAGGGTTTTTCTTCAAATTCTTCCTACTTCTCCAATTGCCAGAACCTTCAACGGTGAAGGCTCAAGAAACAAGCAACGTATCCGATGTGCGAAGCGGTGATTCAAGCTAAAAAAATCCAAGTATTTCTCTTTCCCTTTCCATTTAGCTTGTTAATGCTTCCTCACATGAATTTCAATGGATTTTATCAGCATTTCAGTGATATATGTTTTTGTCTGTGTAAAGGAGATGAGATCCATCCCTTTTTGTTGATGATGATCACACTATATCTTTTATAAATCACAAAATAAATTTTAGGCCATCAATTTATCCTTATTTTGTTTTTTAAAAAATATCTTAGCCCTTCATTTAATCTTATTTAGTTTTTAAAAATATTTTTTTTTTCAAAATTCAAAATAAAATTAAATGTTATATGTTCATGGACACGGGTCCAATACATTTGGACCCCACTCCAACATTTTAGACTGGGGTCCAAATGTGTTGGACATGGGTCCCAAAAATTGGACCCCCATCCATGAACAATAATGTATATTTAAAAAAATATATTCTAAAAATTAGGATGTCAATTCAAAATTTGGAACGGGTGTCCTTTTGTCTTGGACGGGAGTTCAAAATTTGGGACGCCCGTCCAATAAATTCAACATTATTTTTTTTTAATTATACCAAAATTTTATTACCAATTTTTGGGATGGGTATCCAAAATTTTAGACTGCAGTCAGAATTTTGGACAGGCGTCCAATATTTTGAACAACCGTTCTTAAATACTGAGCGGTCTCAATGATTCTAATGTAGTCAAATTTACGTTCTTTAATGTAAATTTTCGACATTAATTACCGGTGTCCATAGTATTAGTGTTGTAATAATCCCACTTATTCATAGGTGGGATGGTGGTACTTTTATCCATCATTATGCTATTAAAATTAAATACATAAAATTGATTTTTTTAAAACCATCAAGTATCAAGACTAGACCCGGCAAAACGGGTGGGTCGCCCGCGGGTCCACCCGTACCCGGGTAAAACGGGCGGATACGGGTTAATACATTTTAGACCCGTGGGAATTGGACCCGTACCCGGCCCGCCCGTTTTTTTTGCGGGTGGGCCGGGTAATGCCCGCGGGTACCCG